>CAXIWW010000881.1:5000-25000 GCA_964036315.1 Acanthosepion esculentum | reverse complement strand
CCAAAATTATATATATATATATATATATATATATATATATATATATAAATTCCACTTGATAATTAGGAAATGGAATGTATTTCACTATTACATTATCTAAATTAAGTCCCGTTTTGAAAATCTGTAGTCGAATTTATAGATTTGTCTGGGATCATTTGAACATACTCTTCTATTTCCTCCATCAAGCAGGTTTATACATGTGTATTTATACATACACCATTAATTAATGAAATTAGTTTATTCTTTATATTAAAAACTATTGTGCCAAGCTGCAAAACTGAACGAAGGTGAATGATTGTTCGATAGACTGATTGGCTTGAATCCGACGCTGTGCGTAAGTTTTGAGCTACATTATTAAATAAAATCTATCCAATTTCCGCTGGCATGTTCTTCCGACTACCAGGTATCTCGAATTCTCAATCAAATTTCCAATTGTTCTCTGCCATACTGGATTATTCCTTAGTCAATATTAGGAAGTCTTCCTAACGCAGATTGTTGATCTTGAGAGAGAGTGTAAGAGTGTGAGAGAGTGTAAGAGTGTAAGGGAGAGAGTGTAAGAGAGAGAGAGAGTGCAAGAGTGTAAGAGAGAGAGAGAGTGCAAGAGTGTAAGAGAGAGTGCAAGAGTGTAAGAGAGAGAGAGTGCAAGAGTGTAAGAGAGAGTGCAAGAGTGTAAGAGAGAGTGCAAGAGTGAGAGAGAGAGTGTGTGAGAGAGAGTGTGAGAGTGTGAGAGAGAGTGTGAGAGTGTGAGAGAGAGTGTGTGTAAGAGAGAGAGAGAGAGTGTAAGTGTGTAAGAGTGTAAGAGAGAGAGAGAGAGAGACTATTCTTTAAGCCATTGCAGATTTTAATAGTCTAGGTATCGCATACGTTCGCATATAAGACGATTTCCTGTAGAGACTGGCTTTTGATTTTTAGCTAAAATATCATTAGAGAATGATAAGAGATCCTTTGTTATTCCTATAACAACTTCATAGCAAGAGGCATAACATTTTATGCTATATAAAATGCATTTCAGGAAACCCTCACTGAATATTTGCCTATACTTTATTAGTTAAGGGTAGATGAATCGGAAATAATAAATGTCAGTCTGTTTATTCTTGTGGAGCTATACTTTTAAACATGGGAAGTCTTGGTAAAAACAAATAAAAATGCTTTGAAAGATGTAATACTATTTGGCAGGTTATAGCCAAATATTTGAGTAGCTTCGGTCATCTAAAAAAATTATGGTCTTTTTAATGTAGTCTATAACTTTTATTCTCATTGCATATTTGGATAATTTTAAGAAGGAACGTTTTAGTAGTAAGTTAACTTCCTAAAGAGGTAAAAATATCTTCTGAAACGAATTCTATTTGTATGTCTCGAGCTGAAAGTTTATCTTTTAATTATTTTAAATTTAATAAACAAAAATATGTATTTATTTCATAAGTTTAGGATAATCGAATTTAGAGAATATTTATCATATGTACTTCCACAGTAAGACTGACAAGTAGTACAGTAATTGTTAGTAAAAACATAAATCACTAAATTCGAATCATGTAAATTCGAAGTGTATAGCTAGTGATATCAGTCAGCTGATCCACTATTGAGATATTGTACTCAACTAAACTAATATTTACTATTTACACTATTTATCTTATTCGGTCTGTTCTCCTCATCTTTATTGTCATATTCACGACGTTTCGGTCGTTCTACGCTCCGGCCTACTTGAAGAAAGCCGGAGTGTGCAACAGCTGAAACATCTTGAATAAGACAAGAAGTGGGCAAAATACCTCATCTCAGAAATATAGATGAATTTTACTAAATATATACTTGTTATATAAAAGATTTTATTCTAAAATAGTCACCTGAAATGAGATTTCATGGACATATTTCTGTCAGTTTAAATCATTCACTCACGTAAAAAGTTAATGTAAATTTATTTAGTGTATTAGTTAATAGTACGTGTGTCGACAAATGAACATGGAAGGAAACTGGTGAAAACAATTTTATGTAATATCCGAGTATTTCTATGTAATAAAATGATAAAAAAAGTGATTTCAAGAGTTTGTTTTAATTTTATAAAAATATATGAAAATGTATTATTCCATTATCCTTCTAAATAATAATGTTCGATAATACGTGAATTTCTGGGATGAGAATTTAACAATATTAGTATTATTTAAACGTGGACTTTGGTCCCATTTTTGTTATCACAACCTTTCAACCATTGTACTCTGCAGTCTTCATCAGGAGCATGTCGATGCGGGTAACTTTCAGCTAATTTCAAAGTAATCCCTTTATTTAATAGACTGAAAACTCCTAACATGTGTTACAATCAGTTAAGCATTTATAACTTATATAATAGAAAATGGGTTTACTTAAATAAGTAAAGAGTTGAAATATAAAAACATTTTTCGAACCATTTACTTATTTGTCAAAGTGTGTAATATATATATATATATATATATATATATATATATATATATATATATATATATATATATATATATATATATATAATACAAATGTTAAATGCATATATATGTATATGAAAATGGAAAAATCGTAAAAATATAAGCACTAAATTGCTACCTCATGAAGAGTGGATAGACGGGTCCGCCTACGAAATTCTGCAGTCGGGATATTGAAGGTGACATCAGTCAGCTAAGTGACAAACCTCTATTCAAATTAATGCTATATATATATATATATATATATATATATATATATATATATATATATATATATATATATTCTGTTATCAAAATATTGGGACATTTAAAAACAGATGATAGAAAAAGAAAATAGGTGAATTTGGTTAGATTGCAAAAAATTTTAGCGTCTCTTGTTCATGTGTAGTCAAAACAACGTCAACAAACCCAGTATGATGAAGTCCTATCGGATGAAAAGCGTCACAAATAAGCTTTTTACATTTTTTTCTTACAATTTCTTGTATATATATATATATATATATATATATATATATATATATATATATATATATATATATATATATATATAAGTAACATTTAGGTATATATATATTAAAACTCAGTCTAAATTCACTGAATGAAAGTAATTCCGAATGGCCACTCTTCTAGATCCTTTTGTACTAATGCAGTTGTTCCCCAAGCCTTATCCTCGCTCCTACTTTGTTTTTAAATTTAATTAAAGATTTCCCGATATGATCGGCTCTAAACTTGGCATCTTTACTGATATCACAACCCTTTACTCCTGATACTAAATCTGATCAGTTCGATAAATTCAAGTTGGAACTTGATGTCAAAAATTGCCTCCAGTCTGTTGTTAACTGGAACAGTGAATGTTTTGCTAATTTTAACGCATCGAAAACAAACCTTCTCTCTATTAAGCATCAGAGAGACCCATTCCTGACTTACATCAACATGGCTGATGCTAACTCCAGGAGAGTGACGCGTTGTGCCTTCTTGGTTGACATGAAGTGGAAACACGATATTTTATTGATTGCGAGGTTATCTGCTAAGAAAGCTGGTCCACTGTTTCGTGCTAGAAAATTTTCTCTCCAGAATCTTACATATTTCTAAGTTTACCATTCATTCATACTTAGATTATTGCTGCCACATCTAATCCAACGCTCCTGCTATGTATTTAGAGATTCTTGATAAAATCCAAAGAAGAATCAGAAATATCTCAACCCCTTAAAATTGCATACCTGTGTCTTTTCTATAAATAATTCTATGGTAATTGTTCGGATGATGTTTTATGGTACCTAAACTAAATGAATTTAATCGAAGTACTAGTTTGGCAACAAGGTCACATAAATTCACAGATGATTTGGTTATACATAATCGTTAGTTTCTTTTCTAGCATTTTTTCCCTGTGAAAATCTCTTCCGGCTGCATGATTTCCAGCCTACTTTGACCTTCAAAAATTTAAATGCAATGCCAGTCTTTTTCTACTGTTTTCCTGATTACTCTTCTATTCTTCCCGCTCCTTAATAATGTTTCTGTTGTTTTTTTAATTCTTTCAAACCCAGTAACCTCTCGTGTCTTAGTGGCTTTAATGCCTTGCTTGAGGTGATTTCAATAAAAAAAGTAAAACCATGATGTGGAAAAAAGTTTAGTTTTATGGAGAAATTTGACATTATAAAACAGAAAAGATGGAGAAAAGAGGAAATATGTTTTATAAGTAAAATGGAGAGTAATTAATTGAGGCGTTTTTGGAGAGAAAGAAGGCAAGAAAGGCAGATGAAAGGAATCTAAAATAAATAAATCAATGAAAGAAGGAATAAAGAAACTATATAGGAAGAAGAAAAGATTAAAAAGGGACAAAATGAAATAAATAAAGAAATAAGAAACGTGTACAATGATGAAAGAAGTCGGGATCTTAAGGAAAAAAATAACCAAGGTAAAGCCAATAAATAAAAGAAAATAAGGAAGGAAAATCAAATGCAGAATCGGAAAGAGACGTTAAAAAAGAAAAACAAAAGTAATGAAAAAAATGACGCGTAAGAAAAAGAAAGATGTAGCGATAGTGAAAAAAAGAAAAAAGAAAAAAAGAGGTGAAACAAAAATATTTAAAGAAAAAGAATTTACTATCATCCCACCAAATGGAAAATAATTTTTCTGCTCCAGAGCGACTTGCTGATTTAAACAGATATCACTTCTGCTAACTGACTATGCAGATTATTTTATGTGCCCATGTGTACAAAGTTTTATGTTCAGATATACCATAGAATGGTTTATCGTTAACTGCAACTCTTTTTACTAGCTTAGTCCAAACGTTCACATATACGAACCACTCTTAAAACCAATCTCTATTTCTATCCCAAAATAGGTTCACAAGAATAGATATTAAATTTTATTCCGTAATGATTATTTTGCAGGTTCAGACAGGCGATGATTGGGTTATATTTAAATCACTTTGATACTGTCCTACAATTTTAATTACGAAAAATGTCATGTTTTACTTTATCACGAACAAAAACCAAGCATTCTCAAGTTTATCTTAGCGAATAGATGAACTAACTATCACCCAGTAAATTTAAGGTTCTCTATTATTTTTTTTCTGACCTGAATATTCAAGCCAAATAGAAAACTCTTAATTTCAAGGCAAAGCTATATTTATTGTGAAAGAGAATTCCATAAGATTTTGTCTAATTTTCAAAATATATTTACTTAGTTTATATTTTAATTAGAAACCAGCCTGTTTTATGTTATACTATTTACAAATGATAAGAGGAACTAACCTAATTAATGTTAAATGCTAATGCTCTATTCTGGATCTATCAGCTTTGATTTTATAAAAAGCTATCTTTACATTGTTTTAATTTACAGTTTGAAACTGTGCTTTCGACATTGATAACTGTGTACTCCTACGAATTACGAAAAGGACATCATCACCAGTATGGAGACATAAACACTGATTTAAAAGTAAAAATAATTCTTTCAAATTTATTTATATTTTATTGGTATTTTACGGCTCATCAACATTTTGTAGGTTATTTAAAACCATAAAATAATTTTAGATTATAATATTTTTTTAATTGTAATAATGATTTACTGAGGCAAGTTTTACTTAACGCAAGGGTTTCATATCTTTCCCAAGATTAATTGCGCATAAGTGAATTTAACGAACCCATTTGGAATTGGAACTCGACTCTCTGATTTCCAATTCTGAACCGTTACCCATTGTACCACGCGCACATCCAAGCTTATAATACCTGGCATTGAGGAAGGTTTAATTAATGCTAATCAACCAAAATCATTCCACCAACAAAATGTTCATTATTTTTATAAGCGGAATAGTCAACTTCATTTTTCATTTTTGACTTCCAGATGAGATTCATCCTTGACAGTACTGTCTATGCTATTGCAAATATAAAAGCTATATCGTTTCTTTAACTATCATTATTTCTTTATAACTATATATTTTCATGTGATCTTCAGCCGCGGTTCCAATTATAAGTTTATCTGCTTGGGTTAGATTGTCACCTTTGAGAGTTAAAAGATCTTCTTCTTTTTGATTAAATCCGAAAGTAAGTTAATAAATGTCACCACATATTTAGATTAAACAATACCTTCAACATGTCATAAGTTTTAGAGCAGAAAATATTCAAGAGCTGCATAATCAACTATTCTAACTGTGGAACTACTGCTGCAATTAGTAGCTATAGAAGAAATGATTGTGAAAATATAATTTTATGTAATAAGTTTCCAGTAACATTTCTGTAAACACACAGAGAAACAGACACACACAAACACAAGGAGTGGGAGAAAAGGAGTAAGAAGTGAACACATGTAAATATATTTTTGTACGTATATATGTTAGTATATGTTTTTGTATGTATATATGTTAGTATAAGTATAAGTACTTAAAGCTTATTCGTCCATAAAAAAGAAAGGAAAAATGAAATATCTATTTCGGCTATCAGCCCTTTACATCCCAGTAGACTTTACTAATATGTCTTGCATGAACTACTTATTTTTCCTTCGAGTAATGCCATTTTCTCAAGGTTACTAAATTCATCTCCAGTACCAAAGAATTTTCTTATTTATTCACTCTTCTATTTTACTTTGTTTTTCTTCTCTAATATATATTTGTATCTGTTTGGTAGGTTAAACCTTAACTACTAGGGAAGAACAGACTAATCGACAGAACAAATGGGCAGGATTTTACCGATTAGTTGGCACAGTGATTCACGCTTTTTCCATTACGGACGAAATTAGTTTCGATCCTTCATCACTAACAAAAGTTCCCATCTTATTTGGTACTTATTTAAATACTTATATCCCTACTGACATTTTGTGATGAAGAATGATTTCCCCCGTTGCACTTACTGGAGAAAAATACAATGCAACAATCTTACTATCAATTAAATGTGCTCTACTTTGAAATAAATTAGCTTAGAAATACCGAGTGTTGTGAATGAGAAATCGTTGGTATTTTAGTTTTATTTTAGATTATATAGTATTTACTTACGTTTTTACCAGGAATTAGAAATAAAAATGTTATATCTATACTATGTACTTCGTTTATTTTATAATGATTCCTATCCAAAAGGGTGTCCTTATTATAGCTTTAACTTGGAACTCTTCCATAGTGGGAAATTGAACAAAACCCAACGAATAAATATGTTCTAACCATAAAAATAACTGACATAAAATATTTATTGAAGAAGTGTGACTTTTGTACAACGCTAAATACATAAATCTAAAAATGAGTGATAATATCACCAATGACAAAATCGCTATTGATCAGTATATTTCTATCTACAGCGCGTATTATGACACAATGTATTGATTTCAAGTGTTAGTTTGTTCTTTCAGATCTCACGAACTCTGTGTTGTTTATATAAGTTGTTTCTTTCATATAATTTTGAGCTTCTAAAATTTTGAATCTTTATTTGCATTGAGTGCTGTATACTATTTTTGTATTATCTCGTAATATTTGATAGTTGTATTTTAGCTGCCTGTGATATATTTAAGAATTGCACTAATTTTCGACATGTGACAAATCAACCTACGAGAGAATGTGATGTATGTGTGACCAATATAAGAATGTAATGTTGCTTTCATATTGTATTACCAACCTAGATTCGTATTAAAATATTGTACAAATTTATATACTTCGGTATATCACGCAGTTTATTCTAGTTTGTATAGTTATTTACACATACAACTAAATCATTGTTCTAAATATTTATCTGATTACACTTTGGAGTAATGGATAGTGGCTCGGATTGAGGAATCTGAGAGCTGAGTTCGAATTCCAGTCGAATCCACTTACGTGCTAATACACTTGGGAAAGGTATGAATCCTCTTCTTCTCCCCACAGCTAAATAAATAGCAGGACAGACCGGGTTCTGTAGGCTTGGATCGTAACTGGTCTACTGAAGAAAACATCTTCTTCGTCAGTTATGTATCGAAAGATACATGATCGCCTAAGCGTGTATAACGCATGGTGCATAACCGACGGATTGATGCTGGCATAATTCAGATAGTAACAACTCATTAGCAATAATTTGTGGAGAAGAAAAATAAGTAATACCCGCTCTAGTTGTGTTCTAAACCTAAATATTCCAGTATGGCCACTGGATAATTTATTCATTAGGACGATGGCATAAATCTTTAAGTCAGGTAGTGAAGCACCATTTTAGTAGGAACGAACAATAACTGCTATAATAGGGATAAAATATCATAGCCAACAGATATCCAATATCAGCCAATCAATGTACACCTGATGATGACTAGTGAATATTTGATTGAAACAATGTTTATAATAACATCTGTATCAACCAGGAACAACAGTTTGAAATAATACAAGAATAATTCATTTTTATGCATATATACATCCATCTAAATGATAATACATATTTTAAATATTTCTTAGAGTAACACATTTTGCATACGATGACATGTTTACAGAAAAAGAAAACTACAGAAGACAGGTATTGAAAGAAAAATATTAAAGACTGATTTATATTAGGATAACAGCAGCATTTGTATGTAATGATTTGGTTAGAATATATTGTTTATCATTACTAATAAGTCCTTTGAACAGGCTTAGAGGTTTATCCCTTACTACATGTATAGGATTGGGTTTATGGTCCCCTCTAGATTCTGCTACAACTCTATACTTCTAAGTTCTCCGCCTAGGGTCTGAAATTTTATTTGCTATTTATTTATTTCTCAATAGGAGTGGATAAGTTAACCTATTGTCCAGTTTACAGGTTTGTAAGATAGCAGTACAGGTTGAACAAACTCGCGTACAATCCATTATTATTGGTCTGTTACGGTAGCACATTGGCAAACTTTTTCTGTCTGACATGAAAGTGCATACAAAACTTAATTTCGCTATTCAAAAACAAATTATACACGTTGAAATTCATTGACACATCCAGAAAAATGATGAAAACCAAACACTGGCGGTTAAATAGTGAATAAAACGCTTCCCCAGTGAGGACAAGCGAAATATTAATTGATATCTTTTTCATCACTGAATTTTGTTGACTTAATCAAATCGTTGTCATTAATCATAAAGCTACATCTAAAATAATTTATGCAAAATATTGTTGTATTTATCATTTGTCTTTAGGGTTAAAACGTTTTAAATACATATAACAAATAATACTCTAGCATAATTACTTTTTCAATTAATATATGTATTAATTTAAAAAGTCATTATCAAATGTCTATCCATTTTTATATTCACTTTGAGTCGAAAAATTTAATAACAAATTATTTGTTAATATTTAACTTATATGTATGCAAAAAAGGTTGCAAATACATTCGAAAAATGTTCGTTTCAATATAAGGTGGTTAAAATTTCTCTATCAAAAGATACATTTTGAAGTCATTTGTGAAGTACTTTAAATGCAATATGATGTGCGTAGATATTGGTTATATAAAGATGATAGTTATTTTAATCATTTCATCTCAAGCAATGCAATAAAGCCACTATGACTCAAGGGGTTAGTCAGTGAGTTAGCATAAGAAAAAGAAAATATTAAATAGAGAGAAGAAAGGAATTAAAACAAAAATATAATAAAGGACTTTGCATTTAATTTTTTTTAATACAAAAGTTGAATTGATAGCAAGAAGCCGGAAGAATGTATCACAAACATGAATTGCGAGAGAAGGAACTGTTAGCATAGAACTTACAATTGCCTCTACCTATTTCAACTGTAAAACGATGAGAATTGCCAACAATCTGTTTTTTCTCTCTCTCTCTCTCTATGTATATATATATATATATATATATATATATATATATATTGAATAATATAGACATATTATGTCTATTTATTTTTATAATAATCCTTTCTGGTTCTCTAATTAACTTCTTCATATGATTTTGAAATTCATCAAGGAAGGCGCCGTAGTTTTTATTAACCCAAGTACTTACGATCTCTTAAGGGGTGAATTGCGAAGACAAACTTTTTATAACAGCAATCGGTGTGATGGTGATTTTTTAAACACGCGCGAACGCACTCTGTTATAATTATTTTAAAATTCATCCGTTGTAGCTATGGTGTTTTTTTTCTTCTTGTGTATGTAAACAAGCGTCCACAATGTAAGGGAGCTAATCAGAGATGGCACAAAGGCAAGGTAGCATTAAATATTGGTCAAAGGCATTTTAAAACATTGCTACTACACTTTGTAATACATTTTGTTCAGTGTTGGTTGGTTGCTTTTGATATATTTAACACCATGTTACAATTACATTAAATCTGTCTTAGCAATTCACACCTGAATATAATTTGGGAGGAGATCGAAAAGATGTGGGGTAACAAAAACTACAGCGCCTTCTTGATGATTCAAGAAACTAATTATAGAACTAGAAAGGATTATAAAAAATATTTTGTCTATATTATTCAATGAAACATGCTTGAATGAAGATATGCTGCCTACACACACACACACACACATATATATATATATATATATATATATATATATATATATATATATAGCGGTTGTACAAAATAATTCGAACAGGGGCAAATTCCACTCTTATATTTCAAAGACCTTTTATATTAAGAACTTTCAGTAAAACTTCGTAATTGCAGGTTATATCTATTGTAAATACGTTTATTTATCTAATTTACTGTCGTTGTCTTATTTATTTTTAGAATTTAGTAAAATTTAAGCTAAATACATGACCTCTCCGAGTTCAAAAAAGGTCAAATTGTCGGAGCTCGCATGGCAGGAGCTTCGATCACTAAAGTTGCTGAACTGTTTGGTTTTTCACGAGCTTCCATATCAAGAACTATGACGCAATTCGAGAAACAGGGCAAAACCTCTAGAAACCGTAACAATTATATATATAAAACAATTACTGATCACATGGTCAGTTGGATTAGCCAAGGAAACAGTTATATAAAAACTGCTCAATACACGTATAAAGAAAATAAAAATTTAGCATGCAGAGTTTTTAAATTAAAAAAATATGTATCGGCCAATCACTCTACGTTCGGTATATTTCAGTCGATTCGGATCAAAATCGCCTGAGGATACCGAAAGGTTGAAAAAAGGTAGCGTGACTGGCTGGTACCTAATATATATATATATATATATATATATATATATATATATATATATATACACATATGTGTGTGTGATTGTTTTTATAAGATATTTGCATTAAAGTTATAAACATAGGCGAATGCTAATATCTGCAGAATTAGTATTTTACTGAAACATAACTTGAAATTCTCGGACAAAAAAAACGCAATAAAATACTGCTTAAAAATGAATTTATTATTCACACACACACACACACACACACACACACACACACACACACACACACACACACACACACACACACACACACACATATATATATATATATATATATGAGTAGCTCCGTTTATTTTTTATAAAAAACCGCTCTGAAGAATCTTATGATTTCTAGAGTCCTCAGAGCGGTAGACGATAATATTTTGTAAAAAAAAATAAACGACGCTTCTACTCAAGTAGGGATATAAAATAATCTTTAAAGTAATAAGGTTTTTGAATGGCCAAATACAGAGACCTGGTGCAGTTTTGAATTTAGATTTGTCCTTCTCCTATACCAGTTGCCATGCAAGGCTGTCCTGCTATTTGTTATAAGTTATGGGAACTTTCCCATAATAATAATGGACTATTCCTGACATTATAAATACGTCGCCTCAAGAGGGAGCAGAGAGGATTATTGATACTTGTCGAGACAACATAGTTCACTCTAACCAAATCTGATAGTCATTACTAATACTTCTACTTATTTGTATATATTTCTAATATATCTGTGTTATTCCATACCTGTGTTCGAGTTATTCTTCATTGGTTCTACCTTGGACCATCACCGTGGTACAAGGAACTTGGACCATAACAAGTGGCGACGAGTAAACCCCTAAAAAAAAACAAACTCTCTACGCAGAGGACATACCTTTTTTGCTATCCGTCGCACATAACAGTAGTCGACGAGTAAACTCTAAAAAAACTAGTTCTACATGGAAATTTCTAAAAAAAACAGTTCTACGTGGAGATTTCTAAAAAAAAAAAAAAAAGAAAACAAGTTCTACGCGAACATAAAAAAAAAAGAATTTTCTTTTTGGATATCAATTTTACTGGCACAAAAGGAATTTTTTTTTTGTGTACACAGGTTCCAGAATATCAGGTTACACTAAGGTAAAATACTTACACAAAATTACCTTAACATGGAAGATTTTAAGTAAACCATTGTGGAACTTATCAAAATCCAATTTGAACAGCAACAAAAAAAACAACAGAAACATCTTGAATTGAAAGAATTATTGCTACGTGTAATGTCAAATAAAGGGCAAAATTCCGAGAATGTAGCAGTTCTCTCACAAGACGCTGTTTGGAGAACTATCGAAGGTTTCATGTATGCACCTGACGAAGACAAAACCTTTGCAACTTACTTCCGAAGGTACGAAGATCTATATGAATTTGAGATTGATCAGACGCACGAAAAGTACGTCTATTACTAAGAAAATTAGGCACATGCGAATATACCAAATTCATAGATTACATCCTACCGAGGAAAACAAATGAGTTAACTTTCAAAGAAGCCATAAAACTGCTAACAGAACTTTTCAGCCCTAATACCTCAATATTCCACAAAAGATGGAAATGTCTGAACCTAACAAAAAAGGACAGCGAAGATTACATAACTTTCGCGTCCATTGTAAACAAACATTGTGATGGCTTTAAATTATCGGAACTCAGCGCGGACAATTTCAAATGTTTAATATACCTCCAAGGCCTGGTTTCAACCAAAGACGTGGAAATTAGACGCAGAATCCTTACAAAATTGGAGAGTAAACAAGATTTGACACTTCAAAAACTGGCCGTAGACTGCCAGAGATGCATCAGTGTGAAGAAAGACTAAAAAAATATAGATGCTGGCATCGCGCACATCGCGAAGACAAACCAACTTTCCCTCCTCAGAAACAAACCAAACCAATTTTCCCTCCTCAAAAACAGGTGAAACAAAATTTTCTACTTCTAAAAGTCAATATCAGAAAAAATTACCACCCACTCCATGCTATCGCTGTGGGACTTAGCATTGGTATAAAGACTGTCCATACCGTTTTAAAACTTGTCTATCATGCAAAAAAATAAACATAAAAGTTCTCATTATTGGACTAGAAGAGAAAGCAGAATAAGAATCACGAGGACTGACCAAGCGGATGAGACTAACATAAGGAAATACGTACAAGTAGAAATGCAAAACAGAAAAGTCAGACTACAGTTGGATTCCGGCTTGGAATTAACTATTATTAACGTTCAAACATGGAGAAAACTGAACAAACCTGCCATGTTAAAAACGGATAAAATTGCGAGGTCGGTAACTGTGAGAAAAATAAAATTTGAGAGTGAAGTGATTACAAATGTGACATTTAATGGAATGACGAAAAAATTAAAAATGTACGTGTTAAGAAATACAGAAAACTTATTCGGAACGGACTGGATGCAAAAATTCGAACTTTGGGATTTACCAATAAGTACGTACTGCCAAAATGTAAAAAGTTTATCAACCGAGACAGACAAATTAAAAGAGAAACTAAAAGAGAGTTTCCCCGAAGTATTTTCAATAGGTCTCAAAAGATGTAAAAAATGGCAGCAAATATCGAAATAAAAGAAAACGTTCAACCTATCTTCAAGAAAAAAAAGGAGCGTACCGTTTGAGTCAATAGAAAAAATAGATCAAGAATTGGCTAGACTCGAAAACACTGGCATATTGACAAAAGTAGAATACAGTCAATGGGACGCACCTACGGTTTACTTCAAAAAGAAATCAGGGGAGATTCGAGTATGCGCTGATTTCTCAACGGGTTTGAACGCAGCAATAAAGGACTACCACTATCCTCTACCCAGTCCAGAAGAAGTATTCACTAAATTAAATGGCGGAAAACTTTTTTCAAAAATAGATTTAAGTGAAACGTACCTACAAATTCCAGTCGATGAGGAAAGTTCAAAATTACTGTGGATAAACACACACAAAGGATTACTATTTGGGATTAATTGTCGCGCCGGCTATATTCCAACAGACAATGGATACTATGCTCGCTGGACTAGAGTACACGATTGCATACCTGGATGACGTATTAATAAATAGCGGAAGTGTTGAACAACACTGGGAACACGTACAAGAGGTGTTTAAGAGAATACAAAGCTATGGTTTCAAGGTAAAAGAAAACAAATGCGATTTCTTCCTGAAGGAAATTAAATACCTGGGCCATATCATCGATCAAGAGGGAAGACGACCCGATCCTGAAAGGGCAACGGCAATAAAAAAATGCCAGTTCCTAGAGAACATAACAGAATGACAAAGTTTTCTAGGCTTAGTGAGTTACTACCAGGAATTCATTCCTCATATGCATAAACTTCGCGCACCACTGAACAAACTTCTGAAGAAAGAAAAAGTTTGGCAATGGACAGATGAATGTCAGAAAACGTTTGACAAAATAATTAAGACGTTAACTTCTGAATTATTTTTGGCACACTACGATCCTAAATTAGAAATAATTGTAGCAAGTGACGCGAGCGCCTATAGAGTCGGGGCGTGTATACTGCATAAAATGCCGGATGGGACAATAAAACCCATCGCAGAGAAAAATTACTCACAAATAGAGAAAGAAGCTCTGAGAATTATTTTCGCAGTCACAAGATTTCATAGATATATTTTTTACTCTACAGACGGATCACAAACCGTTATTAACAATATTTGGTTAAAAAAAAGGTCTACCGGTTTACACTGCAAATAGGTTACTAAGATGGGGTACAATTCTTCTGAAATACAATTTCAGATTGGAGTATCTACCAACGAAAAGAATCGGGCATGCAGATGGTCTGTCGAGACTTATACCAACGAAAACAGAGCCATTGGAAGATTCTGTAATCGCAGCCCTACGACATGAAGAAGATATCAGGACAGTACTATGTTGTACAGTTAGAAACCTCCCCGTCATAAAAAATGAAGCAATAAATGATGAATTCATAAAAGAAACAAAAGCAAAAATAGCAGAAAAAATAAGCAAATATCGAACAGCTTTTCTTTATGCGATAATGTGCTACTTTATAACGAAAGGGTTGTAATTCCCAAAACACTACAAAAGCGAATCCTAAAGGATTTCCACAGGGGCCATCCAGGCAAAAATAGAATGAAACCGCTGTTGCGAAGCTATGTATATTGGAAAAACATGGACCAGGATATTACTCAGATGGTGGGAAAATGCAAGGGTTGTTCCTTAGCAGTCAAAGCACCGCCAAACATCCATAAGCCATGGCCAGAGACAGATCGTCCTTGATCAAAAATTCACGCAGATTATGCAGGTCCAATTGATGGTTTCTACTCGGAGATGTTTCGTTGCAAAAATCCTACTTCGGAAACTAGCTTAAATTGCCTTCACGAGCTGTTCGCTCGGTTTGGAGTAGTGGATTGCCTAGTCACAGATAATGGAACGCAATTCACATCCATACCTGTGTTCGAGTTATTCTTCATTGGTTCTACGTTGGACCATCACTGTGGTACAAGGAACTTGGACCATAACATATGGATTCGACTAGAACTTGGGAAAGGTATTAATTCTCTTCTCCTCCCCACTCCAGTTATCAGTAAATAGCAGGACAGCTTTGCATGGCAACTGGTCTAGAAGAAGGACAAATCTAAATTCAAAACTGCACCAGGTTAACACAATATTTTTCAAGAGAAGATTTTACATTATATATATATATATATATATATATATATATATATATATATAAATGTAAAATCTTCTCTTGAAAATATATAGTGTTAATTTTTTATCTGTGAATTTAGAGTGAGTTTATATCTAATTAAAAACTATGTTTTCTGTCTTATAAGTCTACCAATGGATTTAGCAATAACTTCACTGTCATTGCCTCAGATGATAAAGGTTTCCATGAACACTGCTATATACTCACTCTATTTATCATAACGTATCAGTAATAAGACCATCGACAAAATAAATCCTCATATGAAATAACGGAAAGAAATTGGCATAATACCTTTCCCAAGTATATTATTGGAGAAGGGAAACTAAGTTGAATATGGTTAATCGATATCAAGCAGCAGTGATATATTGTACTTCCGGTCATTAAAGACAACAAAAAATACCGTTCTCTTGCTGGCGATTTATTGTAATCTCAGTTTTTGTCTTTGAATCATCATTCAAACATTTTTTTCCCACAATTATTCATCCTATACAGTGAGACGATTCAGAGAGAATTAGAAGTCCTCTCTGGATTTATTAATGGCAGCCACATAAGATATACAGCTGACACAGTGTTGATAGCAGGCCCAGAATGGAAACTACAAGAACTGCCACAAAAGATAGCAAGGGTTGTTCCTTAGCATGCGGAGGTGCATTGGGATAGCAAAAGAAGCTTTCCAAAAGCTACGCAAAGTAATAAGAAACAGGAAATTTTCGTTAGAAACAAAGAAAAGTGTACTGAATTGTTACGCAATAGCAGTCCTTTAGTATAGCAGTGAATGCTTGACAATCTCCTCAAAGATGAAGAAGAAACTTGAAGCAACAGTGAAGTGATTCTACAGAAGGCTGATGAGAATACCATGGACCAAACATGTGAGCAACAAAAGTTTATAGAAAATGAAAACAAAAAGGACACTTATATTTAACAACGGAACGAGAGTTGAAATTTCTATTGCATATAATGAGGGGCTTGGAAAATGTGATACTCATAGGACTGATTGAAGCCAAGAGACATAACCTACCTGGCGTGCTTGATAAAATGGATGACAGAGAAGGGTTCAGGAAAGATAACAAAAAGACATCAAGAGCAACAAAGGACAGTAAATTGTAGAGAGCTATGAGGGCCAACGTCCTAAAGGGACACTAGGCATCAAAGAAATACATATGAATAATTAATCGGATCATTTTGGATGATCTTTCAACTAGTTAGATATGAATTGACTCACAGACATAGGATGACAGATATACGAGAGACTTAGACAGAAAAGATTCACACCTTTGAGTTTCAAATAAGCAGATTAGGGTGGAAATTCCTTTTTTGGAGAAAGGTCCACACAGGACATCAATATTTCAACAACCATTTTTATTAAATATTTAGTTAATTTCCACCCAATACTTAATTCAGGCTGCGAGCATCTAAGATTGGGAGCGTCATTATTGCAAATTATAAAAATAAATCTGTCATCTTCGTTTTATTCCAACGACACCGTATTAAAAACTCAAGCAGATGAAGAGGCTGAAATAGATAGATATGAACATACAGAGATAGATATGAACATACGGAGATAGATAGATAGATAGATATGAAGAGACTGAAATAGATAGATATATAAAGGTGAAGAGACTGAAATAGATAGATAGATAGATATATAGATAAATAGATATGAATAGACTGATATATACAGAGAGAGAAAGAAGATTGGTACGGGGGAAAGAGAGACAGAAAATTAAAACCAGAAAAAGCCAAGAGCGATAGTAATTAAATTACCTGTATTTTTAGAACAGTGAACATTAGCTGTGTTTTTTCTTTCTTGTTGAAAGATTCTGTGCTGCCGAGGTAATATGTTACAGACTCATTATTAATTAGGAAAAAAACCTTGTTCGTGCAGTAACCTGAAACTTGATAAAAGCACCATTTAGGTTTAGCAAGGAAGTTTACAATATATTCTGTAATAAAAAAAAATCTTGCGACCCATCTCTGGTACTGGAGTAGAAAAACACACTGGAAAATCCATTTATAAATTCTATTAATATATGAAACAATGGACCGCCAAATGCGTAAAATAATGTCATTAAAAACTTAAAAGGAATATAAATTTTAGAAAAAACTTTTAGCAGTATTTATATGTCATTGAGGAAAATAGTTTTCCATAATGGGTTTGAATTATGTTATAAATTCTGTGATTTGAATTAACTAATACATGTGCGATATTTCAATTGTTGACATGATCCATCTCGGTTTGCTCGTACCCATCTTGGTCTACAATCTGCAATAACTGTTCATCACATTCGGATATGATATATGAGAGAAGATAAAAAATGTATTTTGTTCAGTCTGAGATAGATATTTCTTATTCAACTTTTTTGTTTGTACGACAAGTATTTTAGGGTAAAATGTACATCCATTCTGCATAAAACCAAGTAAATGAAAGTTAATTCTTTGAACCATGTCATGTTTTATTTATCAGCAAAACGTGAAAGGAGGCAACACTTTCTTTAACGTTCGGAGCATAGCGTTGTAGATAAATAAATGAGGATACCAGTTCCAAAATTGTTCTGCCTCTTGCAACGAGTTATATTTTCATTTGCATGTTGTTAATCGTTTTTTTCTGTTACTAATGACGTGTTAACTGATATTTATTAGTCTTTGCATTGCAGATTGATATAGAGTAATCTTAATCTGCATATTTACCTGACTAAACCTAATCGAGAAATAAGATGTTACAATGGGGTAAGAAAGACAAATTTGAAATTGCTTTCTACCTGATCTTCAATAGCGACAATGAATCGATGAAAACACTTTCGGGGAGTAAGCAAGCCATAGAGGCATCTATAAAGTAAATGGTAATCTGAATGGTAGGAATTAAGATGTAGGTAGATACAAAACATATATACATAGACAGACACACACTACAAACATATATACATAGACAGAAACAGACACTATAAACATTATATATATATATATATATATATATATATATATATATATATATATATATATATATATACATATGTATATATACATATGTATATATATATATATATACATATGTATATATATATACATATGTATATATACATATGTATATATATATATACATATGTATATATACATATGTATATATATATATATACATATGTATATATATATATACACATACATACATATATACATATATCTATATACATACATATATATATACATATATATATATACATATATATATATACATATATATATATATAGATACACATATATATATATACATATATATATATATAGATACACATATATATATACATATATATATATAGATACACATATATATATATATAGATACACATATATATATATATACATATATATATATATAGATACACATATATATATATATACATATATATATATATAGATTGGTACGCACAGTGAGATACATACACACAGACAATGCTTAGATTAATACAGTAGTAGATAGATATAGACTTAGTTATATTACGAAAGAGAGACGAAATGTTATTGAATTTATGAGATAGATGATGACATATGCATTGAGAGCATTTACACGAAATTTTGAAAGTGACAATTCCTGTCGAGAGCTTACGCGTTGGTGTTAGACATGGAAATATATTCTTGTCATTTTCTAATGTCAAAAACCTAAGCTCGATGCTATAGCTTTTAATCTCGAGAAATATAACGTTAAGCTTATCTCTTTAATCCCGCTGAAATAAATTAATATAAACGTATATATATCGAAATAGTCATATAATATCATAAATCTGAAGCGTAAGAAACAAGCGATTTACAAATGGAGACTTATAGCAATATTTCATTAATAAGAAAGTATAGCTGGATAATTTGACGATGTTTCGATAACTATTTACCACATCAAATAAATATTAACATTTATAACAGTTAATTGAAAGAGAAATTGAGTCATTCTTATCATATCGGGAATAATTCAAATGCATTACTATTTTTACTTCTTCACTTAGGTTCTATCAGAATGTGCTCTCATTTAGGTTAATTTAGAAATATTTCATATTTATGATGTACTAATGAATAAACAATTCCAGATCAGAGCGCATGTGCGCTTGGTCACACAAACTACACCTATATTCCCATGGAGTTATGATTTATTGGCCATTGGACTTGAATATAATACTTAGTAGGTACAATGTATTATGCCGGATCGATTTGATGGCATATTAGATCTTCTTCCATGTGACCTAGTGCCAAACTAAACCCACTTGGGAATATTAGCATAAATGGACGAACAGGAAAGAGTGGTGTGTATTT
>CAXIWW010000880.1:0-61000 GCA_964036315.1 Acanthosepion esculentum | reverse complement strand
AATTACAAAACTTTTGTCTCCATCTTGAATAGAGTCGGGGCTAAATTCAACGGTATGTGGTCTTGTGTTCGTTCATTTGAGGAAATTTTCATTTCGCTTTAAACTGGGATATCAGTCATACTTCACTTGTTTATAAGTTTTTCCAGTAAAAGTAAACTTTTCAAAATTGTTATCAAATTGTGTGCATTTTTCGTTTAGTCAATGTTTACAGGGATTTTTCATTTGGTCAGATAGTAAAAATTACAGCTTTCACCATGTGCACGGTATGTTGTCTGACAATTTACAGCGCCCGAAATCCAGTGTGCACAAGAAGACTGCATTTCTAATTATTCCTTTCTATAGAATCCACATAATATCGGTCTCAAATTGTCGAGAATTTCGTGCGTTATTCATAATTACAAAACTTTTGTCTCCATCTTGAATAGAGTCGGGGCTAAATTCAACGGTATGTGCTCTTGTGTTCGTTCATTTGAGAAAATTTTCATTTCGCTTTAAACTGGCATATCAGTCATACTTCACTTGTTTATAACTTTTTTCCAGTAAATAAATCTATTCAAAATTGGTATCAAATTGTGTGCATTTTTTCGTTTAGTCAATGTTTACAGGGATTTTTCATTTGGTCAGATAGTAAAAATTACAGCTTTCACCATGTGCACGGTATGTTGTCTGACAATTTACAGCGTCCGAAATCCAGTGTGCACAAGAAGACTGCATTTCTAATTATTCCTTTCTATAGAATCCACATAATATCGGTCTCAAATTTCGTGCGTTATCCATAATTACAAAACTTTTGTCTCCATCTTGAATAGAGTCGGGGCTAAATTCAACGGTATGTGGTCTTGTGTTCGTTCATTTGAGGAAATTTTCATTTCGCTTTAAACTGGGATATCAGTCATACTTCACTTGTTTATAAGTTTTTCCAGTAAATTAAACTTTTCAAAATTGTTATCAAATTGTGTGCATTTTTCGTTTAGTCAATGTTTACAGGGATTTTTCATTTGGTCAGATAGTAAAAATTACAGCTTTCACCATGTGCACGGTATGTTGTCTGACAATTTACAGCGCCCGAAATCCAGTGTGCACAAGAAGACTGCATTTCTAATTATTCCTTTCTATAGAATCCACATAATATCGGTCTCAAATTGTCGAGAATTTCGTGCGTTATTCATAATTACAAAACTTTTGTCTCCATCTTGAATAGAGTCGGGGCTAAATTCAACGGTATGTGCTCTTGTGTTCGTTCATTTGAGAAAATTTTCATTTCGCTTTAAACTGGCATATCAGTCATACTTCACTTGTTTATAACTTTTTTCCAGTAAAAGAAATCTATTCAAAATTGGTATCAAATTGTGTGCATTTTTTCGTTTAGTCAATGTTTACAGGGATTTTTCATTTGGTCAGATAGTAAAAATTACAGCTTTCACCATGTGCACGGTATGTTGTCTGACAATTTACAGCGTCCGAAATCCAGTGTGCACAAGAAGACTGCATTTCTAATTATTCCTTTCTATAGAATCCACATAATATCGGTCTCAAATTTCGTGCGTTATCCATAATTACAAAACTTTTGTCTCCATCTTGAATAGAGTCGGGGCTAAATTCAACGGTATGTGGTCTTGTGTTCGTTCATTTGAGGAAATTTTCATTTCGCTTTAAACTGGGATATCAGTCATACTTCACTTGTTTATAAGTTTTTCCAGTAAATTAAACTTTTCAAAATTGTTATCAAATTGTGTGCATTTTTCGTTTAGTCAATGTTTACAGGGATTTTTCATTTGGTCAGATAGTAAAAATTACAGCTTTCACCATGTGCACGGTATGTTGTCTGACAATTTACAGCGTCCGAAATCCAGTGTGCACAAGAAGACTGCATTTCTAATTATTCCTTTCTATAGAATCCACATAATATCGGTCTTAAATTGTCGAAAATTTCGTGCGTTATCCATAATTACAAAACTTTTGTCTCCATCTTGAATAGAGTCGGGGCTAAATTCAACGGTATGTGGTCTTGTGTTCGTTCATTTGAGGAAATTTTCATGTGGCCCTAAACTGGGAGATCAGTCATACTTCACTTGTTTATAACTTTTTTCCAGTAAAAGAAATCTATTCAAAATTGGTATCAAATTGTGTGCATTTTTTCGTTTAGTCAATGTTTACAGGGATTTTTCATTTGGTCAGATAGTAAAAATAACAGCTTTCACCATGTGCGTGGTATGTCGTCTGACAATTTACAGCGTCCGAAATCGAGTGTGCACAAGAAGACTGCATTTCTAATTATTCCTTTCTATAGAATCCACA
The DNA here is from genome assembly GCA_964036315.1 of Acanthosepion esculentum. Taxonomy (NCBI): domain Eukaryota; kingdom Metazoa; phylum Mollusca; class Cephalopoda; order Sepiida; family Sepiidae; genus Acanthosepion; species Acanthosepion esculentum. The sequence continues at coordinate 58,702 of CAXIWW010000880.1, read as the reverse complement.
TAATATCGGTGTCAAATTGTCGAGAATTTCGTGCGTTATTCATAATTACAAAACTTTTGTCTCCATCTTGAATAGAGTCGGGGCTAAATTCAACGGTATGTGCTCTTGTGTTCGTTCATTTGAGGAAATTTTCATGCGGCCATGAACTTGGAGATCAGTCATACTTCACTTGTTTATAACTTTTTTCCAGTAAAAGAAATCTATTCAAAATTGGTATCAAATTGTGTGCATTTTTTCGTTTAGTCAATGTTTACAGGGATTTTTCATTTGGTCAGATAGTAAAGATTACAGCTTTCACCATGTGCACGGTATGTTGTCTGACAATTTACAGCGTCAGAAATCGAGTGTGCACAAGAAGACTGCATTTCTAATTATTCCTTTCTATAGAATCCACATAATATCGGTCTCAAATTGTCGAAAATTTCGTGCGTTATCCATAATTACAAAACTTTTGTCTCCATCTTGAATAGAGTCGGGGCTAAATTCAACGGTATGTGCTCTTGTGTTCGTTAATTTGAGGAAATTTTCATTTCGCTTTAAACTGGGATATCAGTCATACTTCACTTGTTTATAACTTTTTTCCAGTAAAAGAAATCTATTCAAAATTGGTATCAAATTGTGTGCATTTTTTCCTTTAGTCAATGTTTACAGGGATTTTTCATTTGGTCAGATAGTAAAAATTACAGCTTTCACCATGTGCGTGGTATGTCGTCTGTCAATTTACAGCGTCCGAAATCGAGTGTGCACAAGAAGACTGCATTTCTAATTATTCCTTTCTATAGAATCCACATAATATCGGTGTCAAATTGTTTAGAATTTCGTGCGTTATTCATAATTACAAAACTTTTGTCTCCATCTTGAATAGTGTCGGGGCTAAATTCAACGGTATGTGCTCTTGTGTTCGTTCATTTGAGGAAATTTTCATGCGGCCCTGAACTTGGAGATCAGTCATACTTCACTTGTTTATAACTTTTTTCCAGTAAAAGAAATCTATTCAAAATTGGTATCAAATTGTGTGCATTTTTTCGTTTAGTCAATGTTTACAGGGATTTATCATTTGGTCAGATAGTAAAAATTACAGCTTTCACCATGTGCACGGTATGTTGTCTGACAATTTACAGCGTCCGAAATCCAGTGTGCACAAGAAGACTGCATTTCTAATTATTCCTTTCTATAGAATCCACATAATATCGGTCTCAAATTGTCGAAAATTTCGTGCGTTATCCATAATTACAAAACTTTTGTCTCCATCTTGAATAGAGTCGGGGCTAAATTCAATGGTATGTGCTCTTGTGTTCGTTCATTTGAGGAAATTTTCATGCGGCCCTGAACTTGGAGATCAGTCATACTTCACTTGTATATAACTTTTTTCCAGTAAAAGAAATCTATTCAAAATTGGTATCAAATTGTGTGCATTTTTTCGTTTAGTCAATGTTTACAGGGATTTTTCATTTGGTCAGATACTAAAGATTACAGCTTTCACCATGTGCACGGTATGTTGTCTGACAATTTACAGCGTCCGAAATCGAGTGTGCACAAGAAGACTTCATTTCTAATTATTCCTTTCTATAGAATCCACATAATATCGGTCTCAAATTGTCGAAAATTTCGTGCGTTATCCATAATTACAAAACTTTTGTCTCCATCTTGAATAGAGTCGGGGCTAAATTCAACGGTATGTGCTCTTGTGTTCGTTCATTTGAGGAAATTTTCATTTCGCTTTAAACTGGGATATCAGTCATACTTCACTTGTTTATAAATTTTTTCCAGTAAAAGTAGACTTTTCAAAATTGTTATCAAATTGTGTGCATTTTTCGTTTAGTCAATGTTTACAGGGATTTTTCATTTGGTCAGATAGTAAAAATTACAGCTTTCACCATGTGCACGGTATGTTGTCTGACAATTTACAGCGTCCGAAATCGAGTGTGCACAAGAAGACTGCATTTCTAATTATTCCTTTCTATAGAATCCACATAATATCGGTCTCAAATTGTCGAAAATTTCGTGCGTTATCCATAATTACAAAACTTTTGTCTCCATCTTGAATAGAGTCGGGGCTAAATTCAATGGTATGTGCTCTTGTGTTCGTTCATTTGAGGAAATTTTCATGCGGCCCTGAACTTGGAGATCAGTCATACTTCACTTGTATATAACTTTTTTCCAGTAAAAGAAATCTATTCAAAATTGGTATCAAATTGTGTGCATTTTTTCGTTTAGTCAATGTTTACAGGGATTTTTCATTTGGTCAGATACTAAAGATTACAGCTTTCACCATGTGCACGGTATGTTGTCTGACAATTTACAGCGTCCGAAATCGAGTGTGCACAAGAAGACTTCATTTCTAATTATTCCTTTCTATAGAATCCACATAATATCGGTCTCAAATTGTCGAAAATTTCGTGCGTTATCCATAATTACAAAACTTTTGTCTCCATCTTGAATAGAGTCGGGGCTAAATTCAACGGTATGTGCTCTTGTGTTCGTTCATTTGAGGAAATTTTCATTTCGCTTTAAACTGGGATATCAGTCATACTTCACTTGTTTATAACTTTTTTCCAGTAAAAGTAGACTTTTCAAAATTGTTATCAAATTGTGTGCATTTTTCGTTTAGTCAATGTTTACAGGGATTTTTCATTTGGTCAGATAGTAAAAATTACAGCTTTCACCATGTGCACGGTATGTTGTCTGACAATTTACAGCGTCCGAAATCGAGTGTGCACAAGAAGACTGCATTTCTAATTATTCCTTTCTATAGAATCCACATAATATCGGTCTCAAATTGTCGAAAATTTCGTGCGTTATCCATAATTACAAAACTTTTGTCTCCATCTTGAATAGAGTCGGGGCTAAATTCAACGGTATGTGCTCTTGTGTTCGTTCATTTGAGGAAATTTTCATGCGGCCCTGAACTTGGAGATCAGTCATATTTCACTTGTTTATAACTTTTTTCCAGTAAAAGAAATCTATTCAAAATTGGTATCAAATTGTGTGCATTTTTTCGTTTAGTCAATGTTTACAGGGATTTTTCATTTGGTCAGATAGTAAAGATTACAGCTTTCACCATGTGCGCGGTATGTTGTCTGACAATTTACAGCGTCCGAAATCGAGTGTGCACAAGAAGACTGCATTTCTAATTATTCCTTTCTATAGAATCCACATAATATCGGTCTCAAATTGTCGAAAATTTCGTGCGTTATCCATAATTACAAAACTTTTGTCTCCATCTTGAATAGAGTCGGGGCTAAATTCAACGGTATGTGCTCTTGTGTTCGTTCATTTGAGGAAATTTTCATTTCGCTTTAAACTGGGATATCAGTCATACTTCACTTGTTTATAACTTTTTTCCAGTAAAAGAAATCTATTCAAAATTGGTATCAAATTGTGTGCATTTTTCGTTTAGTCAATGTTTACAGGGATTTTTCATTTGGTCAGATAGTAAAAATTACAGCTTTCACCATGTGCGTGGTATGTCGTCTGTCAATTTACAGCGTCCGAAATCGAGTGTGCACAAGAAGACTGCATTTCTAATTATTCCTTTCTATAGAATCCACATAATATCGGTGTCAAATTGTCGAGAATTTCGTGCGTTATTCATAATTACAAAACTTTTGTCTCCATCTTGAATAGTGTCGGGGCTAAATTCAACGGTATGTGCTCTTGTGTTCGTTCATTTGAGGAAATTTTCATGCGGCCCTGAACTTGGAGATCAGTCATACTTCACTTGTTTATAACTTTTTTCCAGTAAAAGAAATCTATTCAAAATTGGTATCAAATTGTGTGCATTTTTTCGTTTAGTCAATGTTTACAGGGATTTTTCATTTGGTCAGATAGTAAAGATTACAGCTTTCACCATGTGCGCGGTATGTTGTCTGACAATTTACAGCGTTCGAAATCGAGTGTGCACAAGAAGACTGCATTTCTAATTATTCCTTTCTATAGAATCCACATAATATCGGTCTCAAATTGTCGAAAATTTCGTGCGTTATCCATAATTACAAAACTTTTGTCTCCATCTTGAATAGAGTCGGGGCTAAATTCAACGGTATGTGCTCTTGTGTTCGTTCATTTGAGGAAATTTTCATTTCGCTTTAAACTGGGATATCAGTCATACTTCACTTGTTTATAACTTTTTTCCAGTAAAAGAAATCTATTCAAAATTGGTATCAAATTGTGTGCATTTTTTCGTTTAGTCAATGTTTACAGGGATTTTTCATTTGGTCAGATAGTAAAAATTACAGCTTTCACCATGTGCGTGGTATGTCGTCTGTCAATTTACAGCGTCCGAAATCGAGTGTGCACAAGAAGACTGCATTTCTAATTATTCCTTTCTATAGAATCCACATAATATCGGTGTCAAATTGTCGAGAATTTCGTCCGTTATTCATAATTACAAAACTTTTGTCTCCATCTTGAATAGTGTCGGGGCTAAATTCAACGGTATGTGCTCTTGTGTTCGTTCATTTGAGGAAATTTTCATGCGGCCCTGAACTTGGAGATCAGTCATACTTCACTTGTTTATAACTTTTTTCCAGTAAAAGAAATCTATTCAAAATTGGTATCAAATTGTGTGCATTTTTTCGTTTAGTCAATGTTTACAGGGATTTTTCATTTGGTCAGATAGTAAAGATTACAGCTTTCACCATGTGCGCGGTATGTTGTCTGACAATTTACAGCGTCCGAAATCCAGTGTGCACAAGAAGACTGCATTTCTAATTATTCCTTTCTATAGAATCCACATAATATCGGTCTCAAATTGTCGAAAATTTCGTGCGTTATCCATAATTACAAAACTTTTGTCTCCATCTTGAATAGAGTCGGGGCTAAATTCAACGGTATGTGCTCTTGTGTTCGTTCATTTGAGGAAATTTTCATTTCGCTTTAAACTGGGATATCAGTCATACTTCACTTGTTTATAACTTTTTTCCAGTGAAAGAAATCTATTCAAAATTGGTATCAAATTGTGTGCATTTTTTAGTTTAGTCAATGTTTACAGGGATTTTTCATTTGGTCAGATAGTAAAAATTACAGCTTTCACCATGTGCGTGGTATGTCGTCTGTCAATTTACAGCGTCCGAAATCGAGTGTGCACAAGAAGACTGCATTTCTAATTATTCCTTTCTATAGAATCCACATAATATCGGTGTCAAATTGTCGAGAATTTCGTGCGTTATTCATAATTACAAAACTTTTGTCTCCATCTTGAATAGTGTCGGGGCTAAATTCAACGGTATGTGCTCTTGTGTTCGTTCATTTGAGGAAATTTTCATGCGGCCCTGAACTTGGAGATCAGTCATACTTCACTTGTTTATAACTTTTTTCCAGTAAAAGAAATCTATTCAAAATTGGTATCAAATTGTGTGCATTTTTTCGTTTAGTCAATGTTTACAGGGATTTTTCTTTTGGTCAGATAGTAAAAATTACAGCTTTCACCATGTGCACGGTATGTTGTCTGACAATTTACAGCGTCCGAAATCCAGTGTGCACAAGAAGACTGCATTTCTAATTATTCCTTTCTATAGAATCCACATAATATCGGTCTCAAATTGTCGAAAATTTCGTGCGTTATCCATAATTACAAAACTTTTGTATCCATCTTGAATAGAGTCGGGGCTAAATTCAACGGTATGTGCTCTTGTGTTCGTTCATTTGAGGAAATTTTCATGCGGCCCTGAACTTGCAGATCAGTCATACTTCACTTGTTTATAACTTTTTTCCAGTAAAAGAAATCTATTCAAAATTGGTATCAAATTGTGTGCATTTTTTCGTTTAGTCAATGTTTACAGGGATTTTTCATTTGGTCAGATAGTAAAGATTACAGCTTTCACCATGTGCGCGGTATGTTGTCTGACAATTTACAGCGTCCGAAATCGAGTGTGCACAAGAAGACTGCATTTCTAATTATTCCTTTCTATAGAATCCACATAATATCGGTCTCAAATTGTCGAACATTTCGTGCGTTATCCATAATTACAAAACTTTTGTCTCCATCTTGAATAGAGTCGGGGCTAAATTCAACGGTATGTGCTCTTGTGTTCGTTCATTTGAGGAAATTTTCATGCGGCCCTAAACTGGGAGATCAGTCATATTTCACTTGTTTATAACTTTTTTCCAGTAAAAGAAATCTATTCAAAATTGGTATCAAATTGTGTGCATTTTTTCGTTTAGTCAATATTTACAGGGATTTTTCATTTGGTCAGATAGTAAAGATTACAGCTTTCACCATGTGCGCGGTATGTTGTCTGACAATTTACAGCGTCCGAAATCGAGTGTGCACAAGAAGACTGCATTTCTAATTATTCCTTTCTATAGAATCCACATAATATCGGTCTCAAATTGTCGAAAATTTCGTGCGTTATCCATAATTACAAAACTTTTGTCTCCATCTTGAATAGAGTCGGGGCTAAATTCAACGGTATGTGCTCTTGTGTTCGTTCATTTGAGGAAATTTTCATTTCGCTTTAAACTGGGATATCAGTCATACTTCACTTGTTTATAACTTTTTTCCAGTAAAAGAAATCTATTCAAAATTGGTATCAAATTGTGTGCATTTTTTCGTTTAGTCAATGTTTACAGGGATTTTTCATTTGGTCAGATAGTAAAAATTACAGCTTTCACCATGTGCGTGGTATGTCGTCTGTCAATTTACAGCGTCCGAAATCGAGTGTGCACAAGAAGACTGCATTTCTAATTATTCCTTTCTATAGAATCCACATAATATCGGTGTCAAATTGTCGAGAATTTCGTCCGTTATTCATAATTACAAAACTTTTGTCTCCATCTTGAATAGTGTCGGGGCTAAATTCAACGGTATGTGCTCTTGTGTTCGTTCATTTGAGGAAATTTTCATGCGGCCCTGAACTTGGAGATCAGTCATACTTCACTTGTTTATAACTTTTTTCCAGTAAAAGAAATCTATTCAAAATTGGTATCAAATTGTGTGCATTTTTTCGTTTAGTCAATGTTTACAGGGATTTTTCATTTGGTCAGATAGTAAAGATTACAGCTTTCACCATGTGCGCGGTATGTTGTCTGACAATTTACAGCGTCCGAAATCCAGTGTGCACAAGAAGACTGCATTTCTAATTATTCCTTTCTATAGAATCCACATAATATCGGTCTCAAATTGTCGAAAATTTCGTGCGTTATCCATAAGTACAAAACTTTTGTCTCCATCTTGAATAGAGTCGGGGCTAAATTCAACGGTATGTGCTCTTGTGTTCGTTCATTTGAGGAAATTTTCATTTCGCTTTAAACTGGGATATCAGTCATACTTCATTTGTTTATAACTTTTTTCCAGTAAAAGAAATCTATTCAAAATTGGTATCAAATTGTGTGCATTTTTTCGTTTAGTCAATGTTTACAGGGATTTTTCATTTGGTCAGATAGTAAAAATTACAGCTTTCACCATGTGCGTGGTATGTCGTCTGTCAATTTACAGCGTCCGAAATCGCGTGTGCACAAGAAGACTGCATTTCTAATTATTCCTTTCTATAGAATCCACATAATATCGGTGTCAAATTGTCGAGAATTTCGTGCGTTATTCATAATTACAAAACTTTTGTCTCCATCTTGAATAGTGTCGGGGCTAAATTCAACGGTATGTGCTCTTGTGTTCGTTCATTTGAGGAAATTTTCATGCGGCCCTGAACTTGGAGATCAGTCATACTTCACTTGTTTATAACTTTTTTCCAGTAAAAGAAATCTATTCAAAATTGGTATCAAATTGTGTGCATTTTTTCGTTTAGTCAATGTTTACAGGGATTTTTCATTTGGTCAGATAGTAAAAATTACAGCTTTCACCATGTGCACGGTATGTTGTCTGACAATTTACAGCGTCCGAAATCCAGTGTGCACAAGAAGACTGCATTTCTAATTATTCCTTTCTATAGAATCCACATAATATCGGTCTCAAATTGTCGAAAATTTCGTGCGTTATCCATAATTACAAAACTTTTGTATCCATCTTGAATAGAGTCGGGGCTAAATTCAACGGTATGTGCTCTTGTGTTCGTTCATTTGAGGAAATTTTCATGCGGCCCTGAACTTGCAGATCAGTCATACTTCACTTGTTTATAACTTTTTTCCAGTAAAAGAAATCTATTCAAAATTGGTATCAAATTGTGTGCATTTTTTCGTTTATTCAATGTTTACAGGGATTTTTCATTTGGTCAGATAGTAAAGATTACAGCTTTCACCATGTGCGCGGTATGTTGTCTGACAATTTACAGCGTCCGAAATCGAGTGTGCACAAGAAGACTGCATTTCTAATTATTCCTTTCTATAGAATCCACATAATATCGGTCTCAAATTGTCGAAAATTTCGTGCGTTGTCCATAATTACAAAACTTTTGTCTCCATCTTGAATAGAGTCGGGGCTAAATTCAACGGTATGTGCTCTTGTGTTCGTTCATTTGAGGAAATTTTCATGCGGCCCTAAACTGGGAGATCAGTCATATTTCACTTGTTTATAACTTTTTTCCAGTAAAAGAAATCTATTCAAAATTGGTATCAAATTGTGTGCATTTTTTCGTTTAGTCAATATTTACAGGGATTTTTCATTTGGTCAGATAGTAAAGATTACAGCTTTCACCATGTGCGCGGTATGTTGTCTGACAATTTACAGCGTCCGAAATCGAGTGTGCACAAGAAGACTGCATTTCTAATTATTCCTTTCTATAGAATCCACATAATATCGGTCTCAAATTGTCGAAAATTTCGTGCGTTATCCATAATTACAAAACTTTTGTCTCCATCTTGAATAGAGTCGGGGCTAAATTCAACGGTATGTGCTCTTGTGTTCGTTCATTTGAGGAAATTTTCATTTCGCTTTAAACTGGGATATCAGTCATACTTCACTTGTTTATAACTTTTTTCCAGTAAAAGAAATCTATTCAAAATTGGTATCAAATTGTGTGCATTTTTTCGTTTAGTCAATGTTTACAGGGATTTTTCATTTGGTCAGATAGTAAAAATTACAGCTTTCACCATGTGCGTGGTATGTCGTCTGTCAATTTACAGCGTCCGAAATCGAGTGTGCACAAGAAGACTGCATTTCTAATTATTCCTTTCTATAGAATCCACATAATATCGGTGTCAAATTGTCGAGAATTTCGTGCATTATTCATAATTACAAAACTTTTGTCTCCATCTTGAATAGTGTCGGGGCTGAATTCAACGGTATGTGCTCTTGTGTTCGTTCATTTGAGGAAATTTTCATGCGGCCCTGAACTTGGAGATCAGTCATACTTCACTTGTTTATAACTTTTTTCCAGTAAAAGAAATCTATTCGAAATTGGTATCAAATTGTGTGCATTTTTTCGTTTAGTCAATGTTTACAGGGATTTTTCATTTGGTCAGATAGTAAAGATTACAGCTTTCACCATGTGCGCGGTATGTTGTCTGACAATTTACAGCGTCCGAAATCGAGTGTGCACAAGAAGACTGCATTTCTAATTATTCCTTTCTATAGAATCCACATAATATCGGTCTCAAATTGTCGAAAATTTCGTGCGTTATCCATAATTACAAAACTTTTGTCTCCATCTTGAATAGAGTCGGGGCTAAATTCAACGGTATGTGCTCTTGTGTTCGTTCATTTGAGGAAATTTTCATTTCGCTTTAAACTGGGATATCAGTCATACTTCACTTGTTTATAACTTTTTTCCAGTAAAAGAAATCTATTCAAAATTGGTATCAAATTGTGTGCATTTTTTCGTTTAGTCAATGTTTACAGGGATTTTTCATTTGGTCAGATAGTAAAAATTACAGCTTTCACCATGTGCGTGGTATGTCGTCTGTCAATTTACAGCGTCCGAAATCGAGTGTGCACAAGAAGACTGCATTTCTAATTATTCCTTTCTATAGAATCCACATAATATCGGTGTCAAATTGTCGAGAATTTCGTCCGTTATTCATAATTACAAAACTTTTGTCTCCATCTTGAATAGTGTCGGGGCTAAATTCAACGGTATGTGCTCTTGTGTTCGTTCATTTGAGGAAATTTTCATGCGGCCCTGAACTTGGAGATCAGTCATACTTCACTTGTTTATAACTTTTTTCCAGTAAAAGAAATCTATTCAAAATTGGTATCAAATTGTGTGCATTTTTTCGTTTAGTCAATGTTTACAGGGATTTATCATTTGGTCAGATAGTAAAAATTACAGCTTTCACCATGTGCACGGTATGTTGTCTGACAATTTACAGCGTCCGAAATCCAGTGTGCACAAGAAGACTGCATTTCTAATTATTCCTTTCTATAGAATCCACATAATATCGGTCTCAAATTGTCGAAAATTTCGTGCGTTATCCATAATTACAAAACTTTTGTCTCCATCTTGAATAGAGTCGGGGCTAAATTCAACGGTATGTGCTCTTGTGTTCGTTTATTTGAGGAAATTTTCATGCGGCCCTGAACTTGGAGATCAGTCATACTTCACTTGTTTATAACTTTTTTCCAGTAAAAGAAATCTATTCAAAATTGGTATCAAATTGTGTGCATTTTTTCGTTTAGTCAATGTTTACAGGGATTTTTCATTTGGTCAGATAGTAAAGATTACAGCTTTCACCATGTGCACGGTATGTTGTCTGACAATTTACAGCGTCCGAAATCGAGTGTGCACAAGAAGACTTCATTTCTAATTATTCCTTTCTATAGAATCCACATAATATCGGTCTCAAATTGTCGAAAATTTCGTGCGTTATCCATAATTACAAAACTTTTGTCTCCATCTTGAATAGAGTCGGGGCTAAATTCAACGGTATGTGCTCTTGTGTTCGTTCATTTGAGGAAATTTTCATTTCGCTTTAAACTGGGATATCAGTCATACTTCACTTGTTTATAACTTTTTTCCAGTAAAAGAAATCTATTCAAAATTGGTATCAAATTGTGTGCATTTTTTCGTTTAATCAATGTTTCCAGGGATTTTTCATTTGGTCAGATAGTAAAAATTACAGCTTTCACCATGTGCACGGTATGTTGTCTGACAATTTACAGCGTCCGAAATCCAGTGTGCACAAGAAGACTGCATTTCTAATTATTCCTTTCTATAGAATCCACATAATATCGGTGTCAAATTGTCCAGAATTTCGTCCGTTATTCATAATTACAAAACTTTTGTCTCCATCTTGAATAGAGTCGGGGCTAAATTCAACGGTATGTGCTCTTGTGTTCGTTCATTTGAGGAAATTTTCATTTCGCTTTAAACTGGGATATCAGTCATACTTCACTTGTTTATAACTTTTTTCCAGTAAAAGTAAACTTTTCAAAATTGCTATCAAATTGTGTGCATTTTTCGTTTAGTGAATGTTTACAGGGATTTTTCATTTGGTCAGATAGTAAAAATTACAGCTTTCACCATGTGCACGGTATGTTGTCTGACAATTTACAGCGTCCGAAATCGAGTGTGCACAAGAAGACTGCATTTCTAATTATTCCTTTCTATAGAATCCACATAATATCGGTCTCAAATTGTCCAGAATTTCGTCCGTTATTCATAATTACAAAACTTTTGTCTCCATCTTGAATAGAGTCGGGGCTAAATTCAACGGTATGTGCTCTTGTGTTCGTTCATTTGAGGAAATTTTCATTTCGCTTTAAACTGGGATATCAGTCATACTTCACTTGTTTATAACTTTTTTCCAGTGAAAGAAATCTATTCAAAATTGGTATCAAATTGTGTGCATTTTTTCGTTTAGTCAATGTTTACAGGGATTTTTCATTTGGTCAGATAGTAAAAATTACAGCTTTCACCATGTGCTTGGTATGTCGTCTGTCAATTTACAGCGTCCGAAATCGAGTGTGCACAAGAAGACTGCATTTCTAATTATTCCTTTCTATAGAATCCACATAATATCGGTGTCAAATTGTCGAGAATTTCGTGCGTTATTCATAATTACAAAACTTTTGTCTCCATCTTGAATAGTGTCGGGGCTAAATTCAACGGTATGTGCTCTTGTGTTCGTTCATTTGAGGAAATTTTCATGCGGCCCTGAACTTGGAGATCAGTCATACTTCACTTGTTTATAACTTTTTTCCAGTAAAAGAAATCTATTCAAAATTGGTATCAAATTGTGTGCATTTTTTCGTTTAGTCAATGTTTACAGGGATTTTTCATTTGGTCAGATAGTAAAGATTACAGCTTTCACCATGTGCGCGGTATGTTGTCTGACAATTTACAGCGTCCGAAATCGAGTGTGCACAAGAAGACTGCATTTCTAATTATTCCTTTCTATAGAATCCACATAATATCGGTCTCAAATTGTCGAACATTTCGTGCGTTATCCATAATTACAAAACTTTTGTCTCCATCTTGAATAGAGTCGGGGCTAAATTCAACGGTATGTGCTCTTGTGTTCGTTCATTTGAGGAAATTTTCATGCGGCCCTAAACTGGGAGATCAGTCATATTTCACTTGTTTATAACTTTTTTCCAGTAAAAGAAATCTATTCAAAATTGGTATCAAATTGTGTGCATTTTTTCGTTTAGTCAATATTTACAGGGATTTTTCATTTGGTCAGATAGTAAAGATTACAGCTTTCACCATGTGCGCGGTATGTTGTCTGACAATTTACAGCGTCCGAAATCGAGTGTGCACAAGAAGACTGCATTTCTAATTATTCCTTTCTATAGAATCCACATAATATCGGTCTCAAATTGTCGAAAATTTCGTGCGTTATCCATAATTACAAAACTTTTGTCTCCATCTTGAATAGAGTCGGGGCTAAATTCAACGGTATGTGCTCTTGTGTTCGTTCATTTGAGGAAATTTTCATTTCGCTTTAAACTGGGATATCAGTCATACTTCACTTGTTTATAACTTTTTTCCAGTAAAAGAAATCTATTCAAAATTGGTATCAAATTGTGTGCATTTTTTCGTTTAGTCAATGTTTACAGGGATTTTTCATTTGGTCAGATAGTAAAAATTACAGCTTTCACCATGTGCGTGGTATGTCGTCTGTCAATTTACAGCGTCCGAAATCGAGTGTGCACAAGAAGACTGCATTTCTAATTATTCCTTTCTATAGAATCCACATAATATCGGTGTCAAATTGTCGAGAATTTCGTCCGTTATTCATAATTACAAAACTTTTGTCTCCATCTTGAATAGTGTCGGGGCTAAATTCAACGGTATGTGCTCTTGTGTTCGTTCATTTGAGGAAATTTTCATGCGGCCCTGAACTTGGAGATCAGTCATACTTCACTTGTTTATAACTTTTTTCCAGTAAAAGAAATCTATTCAAAATTGGTATCAAATTGTGTGCATTTTTTCGTTTAGTCAATGTTTACAGGGATTTTTCATTTGGTCAGATAGTAAAGATTACAGCTTTCACCATGTGCGCGGTATGTTGTCTGACAATTTACAGCGTCCGAAATCCAGTGTGCACAAGAAGACTGCATTTCTAATTATTCCTTTCTATAGAATCCACATAATATCGGTCTCAAATTGTCGAAAATTTCGTGCGTTATCCATAAGTACAAAACTTTTGTCTCCATCTTGAATAGAGTCGGGGCTAAATTCAACGGTATGTGCTCTTGTGTTCGTTCATTTGAGGAAATTTTCATTTCGCTTTAAACTGGGATATCAGTCATACTTCATTTGTTTATAACTTTTTTCCAGTAAAAGAAATCTATTCAAAATTGGTATCAAATTGTGTGCATTTTTTCGTTTAGTCAATGTTTACAGGGATTTTTCATTTGGTCAGATAGTAAAAATTACAGCTTTCACCATGTGCGTGGTATGTCGTCTGTCAATTTACAGCGTCCGAAATCGAGTGTGCACAAGAAGACTGCATTTCTAATTATTCCTTTCTATAGAATCCACATAATATCGGTGTCAAATTGTCGAGAATTTCGTGCGTTATTCATAATTACAAAACTTTTGTCTCCATCTTGAATAGTGTCGGGGCTAAATTCAACGGTATGTGCTCTTGTGTTCGTTCATTTGAGGAAATTTTCATGCGGCCCTGAACTTGGAGATCAGTCATACTTCACTTGTTTATAACTTTTTTCCAGTAAAAGAAATCTATTCAAAATTGGTATCAAATTGTGTGCATTTTTTCGTTTAGTCAATGTTTACAGGGATTTTTCATTTGGTCAGATAGTAAAAATTACAGCTTTCACCATGTGCACGGTATGTTGTCTGACAATTTACAGCGTCCGAAATCCAGTGTGCACAAGAAGACTGCATTTCTAATTATTCCTTTCTATAGAATCCACATAATATCGGTCTCAAATTGTCGAAAATTTCGTGCGTTATCCATAATTACAAAACTTTTGTATCCATCTTGAATAGAGTCGGGGCTAAATTCAACGGTATGTGCTCTTGTGTTCGTTCATTTGAGGAAATTTTAATGCGGCCCTGAACTTGCAGATCAGTCATACTTCACTTGTTTATAACTTTTTTCCAGTAAAAGAAATCTATTCAAAATTGGTATCAAATTGTGTGCATTTTTTCGTTTATTCAATGTTTACAGGGATTTTTCATTTGGTCAGATAGTAAAGATTACAGCTTTCACCATGTGCGCGGTATGTTGTCTGACAATTTACAGCGTCCGAAATCGAGTGTGCACAAGAAGACTGCATTTCTAATTATTCCTTTCTATAGAATCCACATAATATCGGTCTCAAATTGTCGAAAATTTCGTGCGTTATCCATATTTACAAAACTTTTGTCTCCATCTTGAATAGAGTCGGGGCTAAATTCAACGGTATGTGCTCTTGTGTTCGTTCATTTGAGGAAATTTTCATGCGGCCCTAAACTGGGAGATCAGTCATATTTCACTTGTTTATAACTTTTTTCCAGTAAAAGAAATCTATTCAAAATTGGTATCAAATTGTGTGCATTTTTTCGTTTAGTCAATATTTACAGGGATTTTTCATTTGGTCAGATAGTAAAGATTACAGCTTTCACCATGTGCGCGGTATGTTGTCTGACAATTTACAGCGTCCGAAATCGAGTGTGCACAAGAAGACTGCATTTCTAATTATTCCTTTCTATAGAATCCACATAATATCGGTCTCAAATTGTCGAAAATTTCGTGCGTTATCCATAATTACAAAACTTTTGTCTCCATCTTGAATAGAGTCGGGGCTAAATTCAACGGTATGTGCTCTTGTGTTCGTTCATTTGAGGAAATTTTCATTTCGCTTTAAACTGGGATATCAGTCATACTTCACTTGTTTATAACTTTTTTCCAGTAAAAGAAATCTATTCAAAATTGGTATCAAATTGTGTGCATTTTTTCGTTTAGTCAATGTTTACAGGGATTTTTCATTTGGTCAGATAGTAAAAATTACAGCCTTCACCATGTGCGTGGTATGTCGTCTGTCAATTTACAGCGTCCGAAATCGAGTGTGCACAAGAAGACTGCATTTCTAATTATTCCTTTCTATAGAATCCACATAATATCGGTGTCAAATTGTCGAGAATTTCGTCCGTTATTCATAATTACAAAACTTTTGTCTCCATCTTGAATAGTGTCGGGGCTAAATTCAACGGTATGTGCTCTTGTGTTCGTTCATTTGAGGAAATTTTCATGCGGCCCTGAACTTGGAGATCAGTCATACTTCACTTGTTTATAACTTTTTTCCAGTAAAAGAAATCTATTCAAAATTGGTATCAAATTGTGTGCATTTTTTCGTTTAGTCAATGTTTACAGGGATTTATCATTTGGTCAGATAGTAAAAATTACAGCTTTCACCATGTGCACGGTATGTTGTCTGACAATTTACAGCGTCCGAAATCCAGTGTGCACAAGAAGACTGCATTTCTAATTATTCCTTTCTATAGAATCCACATAATATCGGTCTCAAATTGTCGAAAATTTCGTGCGTTATCCATAATTACAAAACTTTTGTCTCCATCTTGAATAGAGTCGGGGCTAAATTCAACGGTATGTGCTCTTGTGTTCGTTCATTTGAGGAAATTTTCATGCGGCCCTGAACTTGGAGATCAGTCATACTTCACTTGTTTATAACTTTTTTCCAGTAAAAGAAATCTATTCAAAATTGGTATCAAATTGTGTGCATTTTTTCGTTTAGTCAATGTTTACAGGGATTTTTCATTTGGTCAGATAGTAAAGATTACAGCTTTCACCATGTGCACGGTATGTTGTCTGACAATTTACAGCGTCCGAAATCGAGTGTGCACAAGAAGACTTCATTTCTAATTATTCCTTTCTATAGAATCCACATAATATCGGTCTCAAATTGTCGAAAATTTCGTGCGTTATCCATAATTACAAAACTTTTGTCTCCATCTTGAATAGAGTCGGGGCTAAATTCAACGGTATGTGCTCTTGTGTTCGTTCATTTGAGGAAATTTTCATTTCGCTTTAAACTGGGATATCAGTCATACTTCACTTGTTTATAACTTTTTTCCAGTAAAAGTAGACTTTTCAAAATTGTTATCAAATTGTGTGCATTTTTCGTTTAGTCAATGTTTACAGGGATTTTTCATTTGGTCAGATAGTAAAAATTACAGCTTTCACCATGTGCACGGTATGTTGTCTGACAATTTACAGCGTCCGAAATCCAGTGTGCACAAGAAGACTGCATTTCTAATTATTCCTTTCTATAGAATCCACATAATATCGGTGTCAAATTGTCCAGAATTTCGTCCGTTATTCATAATTACAAAACTTTTGTCTCCATCTTGAATAGAGTCGGGGCTAAATTCAACGGTATGTGCTCTTGTGTTCGTTCATTTGAGGAAATTTTCATTTCGCTTTAAACTGGGATATCAGTCATACTTCACTTGTTTATAACTTTTTTCCAGTAAAAGTAAACTTTTCAAAATTGCTATCAAATTGTGTGCATTTTTCGTTTAGTGAATGTTTACAGGGATTTTTCATTTGGTCAGATAGTAAAAATTACAGCTTTCACCATGTGCACGGTATGTTGTCTGACAATTTACAGCGTCCGAAATCGAGTGTGCACAAGAAGACTGCATTTCTAATTATTCCTTTCTATAGAATCCACATAATATCGGTCTCAAATTGTCCAGAATTTCGTCCGTTATTCATAATTACAAAACTTTTGTCTCCATCTTGAATAGAGTCGGGGCTAAATTCAACGGTATGTGCTCTTGTGTTCGTTCATTTGAGGAAATTTTCATTTCGCTTTAAACTGGGATATCAGTCATACTTCACTTGTTTATAACTTTTTTCCAGTAAAAGTAAACTTTTCAAAATTGTTATCAAATTGTGTGCATTTTTCGTTTAGTGAATGTTTACAGGGATTTTTCATTTGGTCAGATAGTAAAAATTACAGCTTTCACCATGTGCACGGTATGTTGTCTGACAATTTACAGCGTCCGAAATCCAGTGTGCACAAGAAGACTGCATTTCTAATTATTCCTTTCTATAGAATCCACATAATATCGGTCTCAAATTGTCGAAAATTTCGTGCGTTATCCATAATTACAAAACTTTTGTCTCCATCTTGAATAGAGTCGGGGCTAAATTCAACGGTATGTGGTCTTGCGTTCATTCATTTGAGGAAATTTTCATGCGGCCCTAAACTGGGAGATCAGTCATACTTCACTTGTTTATAACTTTTTTCCAATAAAAGAAATCTATTCAAAATTGGTATCAAATTGTGTGCATTTTTTCGTTTAGTCGATGTTTACCGAGATTTTTCATTTGGTCAGATAGTAAAAATTACAGCTTTCACCATGTGCGTGGTATGTCGTCTGACAATTTACAGCGTCCGAAATCGAGTATGCACAAGAAGACTGCATTTCTAATTATTCCTTTCTATAGAATCCACATAATATCGGTCTCAAATTGTCGAAAATTTAATGCGTTATCCATAATTACAAAACTTTTGTCTCCATCTTGAATAGAGTCGGGGCTAAATTCAACGGTATGTGCTCTTGTGTTCGTTCATTTGAGGAAATTTTCATGCGGCCCTGAACTTGGAGATCAGTCATACTTCACTTGTTTATAACTTTTTTCCAGTAAAAGAAATCTATTCAAAATTGGTATCAAATTGTGTGCATTTTTTCGTTTAGTCAATGTTTACAGGGATTTTTCATTTGGTCAGATAGTAAAGATTACAGCTTTCACCATGTGCGCGGTATGTTGTCTGACAATTTACAGCGTCCGAAATCGAGTGTGCACAAGAAGACTGCATTTCTAATTATTCCTTTCTATAGAATCCACATAATATCGGTCTCAAATTGTCGAAAATTTCGTGCTTTATCCATAATTACAAAACTTTTGTCTCCATCTTGAATAGAGTCGGGGCTAAATTCAACGGTATGTGCTCTTGTGTTCGTTCATTTGAGGAAATTTTCATTTCGCTTTAAACTGGGATATCAGTCATATTTCACTTGTTTATAACTTTTTTCCAGTAAAAGAAATCTATTCAAAATTGGTATCAAATTGTGTGCATTTTTTCGTTTAGTCAATGTTTACAGGGATTTTTCATTTGGTCAGATAGTAAAAATTACAGCTTTCACCATGTGCGTGGTATGTCGTCTGTAATTTACAGCGTCCGAAATCGAGTGTGCACAAGAAGACTGCATTTATAATTATTCCTTTCTATAGAATCCACATAATATCGGTGTCAAATTGTCGAGAATTTCGTGCGTTATTCATAATTACAAAACTTTTGTCTCCATCTTGAATAGTGTCGGGGCTAAATTCAACGGTATGTGCTCTTGTGTTCGTTCATTTGAGGAAATTTTCATGCGGCCCTGAACTTGGAGATCAGTCATACTTCACTTGTTTATAACTTTTTTCCAGTAAAAGAAATCTATTCAAAATTGGTATCAAATTGTGTGCATTTTTTCGTTTAGTCAATGTTTACAGGGATTTTTCATTTGGTCAGATAGTAAAAATTACAGCTTTCACCATGTGCACGGTATGTTGTCTGACAATTTACAGCGTCCGAAATCCAGTGTGCACAAGAAGACTGCATTTCTAATTATTCCTTTCTATAGAATCCACATAATATCGGTCTCAAATTGTCGAAAATTTCGTGCGTTATCCATAATTACAAAACTTTTGTCTCCATCTTGAATAGAGTCGGGGCTAAATTCAACGGTATGTGCTCATGTGTTCGTTCATTTGAGGAAATTTTCATTTCGCTTTAAACTGGGATATCAGTCATACTTCACTTGTTTATAACTTTTTTCCAGTAAAAGTAGACTTTTCAAAATTGTTATCAAATTGTGTGCATTTTTCGTTTAGTCAATGTTTACAGGGATTTTTCATTTGGTCAGATAGTAAAAATTACAGCTTTCACCATGTGCACGGTATGTTGTCTGACAATTTACAGCGTCCGAAATCCAGTGTGCACAAGAAGATTGCATTTCTAATTATTCCTTTCTATAGAATCCACATAATATCGGTGTCAAATTGTCCATAATTTCGTCCGTTATTCATAATTACAAAACTTTTGTCTCCATCTTGAATAGAGTCGGGACTGAATTCAACGGTATGTGCTCTTGTGTTCGTTCATTTGAGGAAATTTTCATTTCGCTTTAAACTGGGATATCAGTCATACTTCACTTGTTTATAACTTTTTTCCAGTAAAAGTAAACTTTTCAAAATTGTTATCAAATTGTGTGCATTTTTCGTTTAGTGAATGTTTACAGGGATTTTTCATTTGGTCAGATAGTAAAAATTACAGCTTTCACCATGTGCACGGTATGTTGTCTGACAATTTACAGCGTCCGAAATCCGGTGTGCACAAGAAGACTGCATTTCTAATTATTCCTTTCTATAGAATCCACATAATATCGGTCTCAAATTGTCCAGAATTTCGTCCGTTATTCATAATTACAAAACTTTTGGCTCCATCTTGAATAGAGTCGGGGCTAAATTCAACGGTATGTGCTCTTGTGTTCGTTCATTTGAGGAAATTTTCATTTCGCTTTAAACTGGGATATCAGTCATACTTCACTTGTTTATAACTTTTTTCCAGTAAAAGTAAACTTTTCAAAATTGTTATCAAATTGTGTGCATTTTTCGTTTAGTGAATGTTTACAGGGATTTTTCATTTGGTCAGATAGTAAAAATTACAGCTTTCACCATGTGCACGGTATGTTGTCTGACAATTTACAGCGTCCGAAATCCAGTGTGCACACGAAGACTGCATTTCTAATTATTCCTTTCTATAGAATCCACATAATATCGGTCTCAAATTGTCGAAAATTTCGTGCGTTATCCATAATTACAAAACTTTTGTCTCCATCTTGAATAGAGTCGGGGCTAAATTCAACGGTATGTGGTCTTGCGTTCATTCATTTGAGGAAATTTTCATGCGGCCCTAAACTGGGAGATCAGTCATACTTCACTTGTTTATAACTTTTTTCCAATAAAAGAAATCTATTCAAAATTGGTATCAAATTGTGTGCATTTTTTCGTTTAGTCCATGTTTACCGAGATTTTTCATTTGGTCAGATAGTAAAAATTACAGCTTTCACCATGTGCGTGGTATGTCGTTTGACAATTTACAGCGTCCGAAATCGAGTATGCACAAGAAGACTGCATTTCTAATTATTCCTTTCTATAGAATCCACATAATATCGGTCTCAAATTGTCGAAAATTTAATGCGTTATCCATAATTACAAAACTTTTGTCTCCATCTTGAATAGAGTCGGGGCTAAATTCAACGGTATGTGCTCTTGTGTTCGTTCATTTGAGGAAATTTTCATGCGGCCCTGAACTTGGAGATCAGTCATACTTCACTTGTTTATAACTTTTTTCCAGTAAAAGAAATCTATTCAA
This sequence comes from Acanthosepion esculentum, assembly GCA_964036315.1. Taxonomy (NCBI): domain Eukaryota; kingdom Metazoa; phylum Mollusca; class Cephalopoda; order Sepiida; family Sepiidae; genus Acanthosepion; species Acanthosepion esculentum. The sequence goes on along the minus strand of CAXIWW010000880.1, from coordinate 37,965 downwards.
AATTGGTATCAAATTGTGTGCATTTTTTCGTTTAGTCAATGTTTACAGGGATTTTTCATTTGGTCAGATAGTAAAGATTACAGCTTTCACCATGTGCGCGGTATGTTGTCTGACAATTTACAGCGTCCGAAATCGAGTGTGCACAAGAAGACTGCATTTCTAATTATTCCTTTCTATAGAATCCACATAATATCGGTCTCAAATTGTCGAAAATTTCGTGCGTTATCCATAATTACAAAACTTTTGTCTCCATCTTGAATAGAGTCGGGGCTAAATTCAACGGTATGTGCTCTTGTGTTCGTTCATTTGAGGAAATTTTCATTTCGCTTTAAACTGGGATATCAGTCATATTTCACTTGTTTATAACTTTTTTCCAGTAAAAGAAATCTATTCAAAATTGGTATCAAATTGTGTGCATTTTTTCGTTTAGTCAATGTTTACAGGGATTTTTCATTTGGTCAGATAGTAAAAATTACAGCTTTCACCATGTGCGTGGTATGTCGTCTGTCAATTTACAGCGTCCGAAATCGAGTGTGCACAAGAAGACTGCATTTCTAATTATTCCTTTCTATAGAATCCACATAATATCGGTGTCAAATTGTCGAGAATTTCGTGCGTTATTCATAATTACAAAACTTTTGTCTCCATCTTGAATAGTGTCAGGGCTAAATTCAACGGTATGTGCTCTTGTGTTCGTTCATTTGAGGAAATTTTCATGCGGCCCTGAACTTGGAGATCAGTCATACTTCACTTGTTTATAACTTTTTTCCAGTAAAAGAAATCTATTCAAAATTGGTATCAAATTGTGTGCATTTTTTCGTTTAGTCAATGTTTACAGGGATTTTTCATTTGGTCAGATAGTAAAAATTACAGCTTTAACCATGTGCACGGTATGTTGTCTGACAATTTACAGCGTCCGAAATCCAGTGTGCACAAGAAGACTGCATTTCTAATTATTCCTTTCTATAGAATCCACATAATATCGGTCTCAAATTGTCGAAAATTTCGTGCGTTATCCATAATTACAAAACTTTTGTCTCCATCTTGAATAGAGTCGGGGCTAAATTCAACGGTATGTACTCTTGTGTTCGTTCATTTGAGGAAATTTTCATGCGGCCCTGAACTTGGAGATCAGTCATACTTCACTTGTTTATAACTTTTTTCCAGTAAAAGAAATCTATTCAAAATTGGTATCAAATTGTGTGCATTTTTTCGTTTAGTCAATGTTTACAGGGATTTTTCATTTGGTCAGATAGTAAAGATTACAGCTTTCACCATGTGCGCGGTATGTTGTCTGACAATTTACATCGTCCGAAATCGAGTGTGCACAAGAAGACTGCATTTCTAATTATTCCTTTCTATAGAATCCACATAATATCGGTCTCAAATTGTCGAAAATTTCGTGCCTTATCCATAATTACAAAACTTTTGTCTCCATCTTGAAAAGAGTCGGGGCTAAATTCAACGGTATGTGCTCTTGTGTTCGTTCATTTGAGGAAATTTTCATTTGGCTTTAAACTGGGATATCAGTCATACTTCACTTGTTTATAACTTTTTTCCAGTAAAAGAAATCTATTCAAAATTGGTATCAAATTGTGTGCATTTTTTCGTTTAGTCAATGTTTACAGGGATTTTTCATTTGGTCAGATAGTAAAAATTACAGCTTTCACCATGTGCGTGGTATGTCGTCTGTCAATTTACAGCGTCCGAAATCGAGTGTGCACAAGAAGACTGCATTTCTAATTATTCCTTTCTATAGAATCCACATAATATCGGTGTCAAATATTCGAGAATTTCGTCCGTTATTCATAATTACAAAACTTTTGTCTACATCTTGAATAGTGTCGGGGCTAAATTCAACGGTATGTGCTCTTGTGTTCGTTCATTTGAGGAAATTTTCATGCGGCCCTGAACTTGGAGATCAGTCATACTTCACTTGTTTATAACTTTTTTCCAGTAAAAGAAATCTATTCAAAATTGGTATCAAATTGTGTGCATTTTTTCGTTTAGTCAATGTTTACAGGGATTTTTCATTTGGTCAGATAGTAAAAATTACAGCTTTCACCATGTGCACGGTATGTTGTCTGACAATTTACAGCGTCCGAAATCCAGTGTGCACAAGAAGACTGCATTTCTAATTATTCCTTTCTATAGAATCCACATAATATCGGTGTCAAATTGTCGAGAATTTCGTGCGTTATTCATAATTACAAAACTTTTGTCTCCATCTTGAATAGTGTCGGGGCTAAATTCAACGGTATGTGCTCTTGTGTTCGTTCATTTGAGGAAATTTTCATGCGGCCCTGAACTTGGAGATCAGTCATACTTCACTTGTTTATAACTTTTTTCCAGTAAAAGAAATCTATTCAAAATTGGTATCAAATTGTGTGCATTTTTTCGTTTAGTCAATGTTTACAGGGATTTTTCATTTGGTCAGATAGTAAAAATTACACCTTTCACCATGTGCACGGTATGTTGTCTGACAATTTACAGCGTCCGAAATCCAGTGTGCACAAGAAGACTGCATTTCTAATTATTCCTTTCTATAGAATCCACATAATATCGGTCTCAAATTGTCGAAAATTTCGTGCGTTATCCATAATTACAAAACTTTTGTCTCCATCTTGAATAGAGTCGGGGCTAAATTCAACGGTATGTGCTCTTGTGTTCGTTCATTTGAGGAAATTTTCATGCGGCCCTGAACTTGGAGATCAGTCATACTTCACTTGTTTATAACTTTTTTCCAGTAAAAGAAATCTATTCAAAATTGGTATCAAATTGTGTGCATTTTTTCGTTTAGTCAATGTTTACAGGGATTTTTCATTTGGTCAGATAGTAAAGATTACAGCTTTCACCATGTGCGCGGTATGTTGTCTGACAATTTACAGCGTCCGAAATCGAGTGTGCACAAGAAGACTGCATTTCTAATTATTCCTTTCTATAGAATCCACATAATATCGGTCTCAAATTGTCGAAAATTTCGTGCCTTATCCATAATTACAAAACTTTTGTCTCCATCTTGAAAAGAGTCGGGGCTAAATTCAACGGTATGTGCTCTTGTGTTCGTTCATTTGAGGAAATTTTCATTTGGCTTTAAACTGGGATATCAGTCATAGTTCACTTGTTTATAACTTTTTTCCAGTAAAAGAAATCTATTCAAAATTGGTATCAAATTGTGTGCATTTTTTCGTTTAGTCAATGTTTACAGGGATTTTTCATTTGGTCAGATAGTAAAGATTACAGCTTTCACCATGTGCGCGGTATGTTGTCTGACAATTTACAGCGTCCGAAATCGAGTGTGCACAAGAAGACTGCATTTCTAATTATTCCTTTCTATAGAATCCACATAATATCGGTGTCAAATATTCGAGAATTTCGTCCGTTATTCATAATTACAAAACTTTTGTCTCCATCTTGAATAGTGTCGGGGCTAAATTCAACGGTATGTGCTCTTGTGTTCGTTCATTTGAGGAAATTTTCATGCGGCCCTGAACTTGGAGATCAGTCATACTTCACTTGTTTATAACTTTTTTCCAGTAAAAGAAATCTATTCAAAATTGGTATCAAATTGTGTGCATTTTTTCGTTTAGTCAATGTTTACAGGGATTTTTCATTTGGTCAGATAGTAAAAATTACAGCTTTCACCATGTGCACGGTATGTTGTCTGACAATTTACAGCGTCCGAAATCCAGTGTGCACAAGAAGACTGCATTTCTAATTATTCCTTTCTATAGAATCCACATAATATCGGTCTCAAATTGTCGAAAATTTCGTGCGTTATCCATAATTACAAAACTTTTGTCTCCATCTTGAATAGAGTCGGGGCTAAATTCAACGGTATGTGCTCTTGTGTTCGTTCATTTGAGGAAATTTTCATTTCGCTTTAAACTGGGATATCAGTCATACTTCACTTGTTTATAACTTTTTTCCAGTAAAAGTAGACTTTTCAAAATTGTTATCAAATTGTGTGCATTTTTCGTTTAGTCAATGTTTACAGGGATTTTTCATTTGGTCAGATAGTAAAAATTACAGCTTTCACCATGTGCACGGTATGTTGTCTGACAATTTACAGCGTCCGAAATCGAGTGTGCACAAGAAGACTGCATTTCTAATTATTCCTTTCTATAGAATCCACATAATATCGGTGTCAAATTGTCGAAAATTTTGTGCGTTATCCATAATTACAAAACTTTTGTCTCCATCTTGAATAGAGTCGGGGCTAAATTCAACGGTATGTGCTCTTGTGTTCGTTCATTTGAGGAAATTTTCATTTGGCTTCAAACTGGGAGATCAGACATATTTCACTTGTTTATAACTTTTTTCCAGTAAAAGAAAACTTTTCAAAATTGGTATCAAATTGTGTGCATTTTTTCGTTTAGTCAATGTTTACAGGGATTTTTCATTTGGTCAGATAGTAAAAATTACAGCTTTCACCATGTGCGCGGTATGTTGACTGACAATTTACAGCGTCCGAAATCGAGTGTGCACAAGAAGATTGCATTTCTAATTATTCCTTTCTCTAGAATCCACATAATATCGGTGTCAAATTGTCGAGAATTTCGTGCGTTATGCATAATTACAAAACTTTTGACTACATCTTGGATAGAGTCGGGGCTAAATTCAACGGTATGTGCTCTTGTGTTCGTTCATTTGAGCAAATTTTCATTTGGCTTCAAACTGGGATATCAGTCATACTTCACTTGTTTATAACTGTTTTCCAGTAAAAGTAAACTTTTCAAAATTGTTATCAAATTGTGTGCATTTTTTCGTTTAGTCAATGTTTACAGGGATTTTTCATTTGGTCAGATAGTAAAAATTACAGCTTTCACCATGTGCGTGGTATGTCGTCTGACAATTTACAGCGTCCGAAATCCAGTGTGCACAAGAAGACTGCATTTCTAATTATTCCTTTCTATAGAATCCACATAATATCGGTGTCAAATTGTCGAGAATTTCGTGCGTTATCCATAATTACAAAACTTTTCTCTCCATCTTGAATAGAGTCGGGGCTAAATTCAACGGTATGTGCTCTTGTGTTCGTTCATTTGAGGAAATTTTCATGCGGCCCTAAACTGGGAGATCATTCATACTTCACTTGTTTATAACTTTTTTCCAGTAAAAGAAATCTATTCAAAATTGGTATCAAATTGTGTGCATTTTTTCGTTTAGTCCATGTATACAGGGATATTTCATTTGGTCAGATAGTAAAAATTACAGCTTTCACCATGTGCGTGGTATGTCGTCTGACAATTTACAGCGTCCGAAATCGAGTGTGCACAAGAAGAATGGATTTCTAATTATTCCTTTCTATAGAATCCACATAATATCGGTGTCAAATTGCCGAGAATTTCGTCCGTTATCCATAATTACAAAACTTTTGTCTCCATCGTGAATAGTGTCGGGGCTAAATTCAACGGTATGTGGACTTGTGTTCGTTCATTTGAAGAAATTTTCATGCGGCCCTAAACTGGGAGATCAGTCATACTTCACTTGTTTATAACTTTCTTCAGTAAAAGAAAACTTTTCAAAAGTGGTTTGAAATTGTGTGCATTTTTTCGTTTAGTCAATGTTTACAGGGATTTTTCATTTGGTCAGATAGTAAAAATTACAGCTTTCACCATGTGCGTGGTATGTCGTCTGACAATTTACAGCGTCCGAAATCGAGTGTGCACAAGATGACTGCATTTCTAATTATTCCTTTCTATAGAATCCACATAATATCGGTGTCAAATTGTCGAGGATTTCGTGCGTTATTCATAATTACAAAACTTTTGTCTCCATCTTGAATAGAGTCGGGGCTAAATTCAACGGTATGTGCTCTTGTGTTCGTTCATTTGAGGAAATTTTGATTTGGCTTTAAACTGGGATATCAGTCATACTTCACTTGTTTATAACTTTTTTCCAGTAAAAGTAAACTTTTCAAAATTGTTATCAAATTGTGTGCATTTTTTCGTTTAGTCAATGTTTACAGGGATTTTTCATTTGGTCAGATAGTAAAAATTACAGCTTTCACCATGTGCGCGGTATGTTGTCTGACAATTTACAGCGTCCGAAATCGAGTGTGCACAAGAAAACTGCATTTCTAATTATTCCTTTCTATAGATTCCACATCATATCGGTCTCAAATTGTCGAAAATTTCGTGCGTTATCCATAATTACAAAACTTTTGTCTCCATCTTGAATAGAGTCGGGGCTAAATTCAACGGTATGTGGTCTTGTGTTCGTTCATTTGAGGCAATTTTCATGCGGCCCTAAACTGGGAGATCAGTCATACTTCAGTTATTTATAACTTATTTCCAGTAAAAGTAATCTTTTCAAAATTGGTATCAAATTGTGTGCATTTTTTCGTTTAGTCCATGTTGACAGGGATTTTTCATTTGGTCAGATAGTAAAAATTACAGCTTTCACCATGTGCGTGGTATGTCGTCTGACAATTTACAGCGTCCGAAATCCAATGTGCACAAAAAGACTGCATTTCTAATTATTCCTTTCTCTAGAATCCACATAATATCGGTGTCAAATTGTCGTGAATTTCGTGCGTTATCCATAATTACAAAACTTTTCTCTCCATCTTGAATAGAGACGGGGCTAAATTCAACGGTATGTGCTCTTGTGTTCGTTCATTTGAGGAAATTTTCATGCGGCTTTAAACTGGGATATCAGTCATACTTCACTTGTTTATAACTTTTTTCCAGTAAAAGTAAACTTTTCAAAATTGTTATCAAATTGTGTGCATTTTTTCGTTTAGTCAATGTTTACAGGGATTTTTCATTTGGTCAGATAGTAAAAATTACAGCTTTCACCATGTGCGCGGTATGTTGTCTGACAATTTACAGCGTCCGAAATCCAGTGTGCACAAGAAGACTGCATTTCTAATTATTCCTTTCTATAGAATCCACATAATATCCGTCTCAAATTGTCGAAAATTTCGTGCGTTATCCATAATTACAAAACTTTTGTCTCCATCTTGAATAGAATCGGGGCTAAATTCAACGGTATGTGCTATTGTGTTCGTTCATTTGAGGAAATTTTCATGCGGCCATAAACTGGGAGATCAGACATACTTCACTTGTTTATAACTTTTTTCCAGTAAAAGAAAACTTTTCAAAAATGGTATCAAATTGTGTGCATTTTTTCGTTTAGTCAATGTTTACAGGGATTTTTCATTTAGTCAGATAGTAAAAATTACAGCTTTCACCCTGTGCGTGGTATGTCGTCTGACAATTTACAGCGTCCGAAATCGAGTGTGCACAAGAAGACTGCATTTCTAATTATTCCTTTCTATAGAATCCACATAATACCGGTGTCAAATTGTCGAGAATTTCGTGCGTTATCCATAATTACAAAACTTTTGTCTCCATCTTGAATAGAGTCGGGGCTAAATTCAACGGTATGTGCTCTTGTGTTCGTTCATTTGAGGAAATTTTCATTTGGCTTTAAACTGGGATATCAGTCATACTTCACTTGTTTATAACTTTTTTCCAGTAAAAGTAAACTTTTCAAAATTGTTATCAAATTGTGTGCATTTTTCGTTTAGTCAATGTTTACAGGGATTTTTCATTTGGTCAGATAGTAAAAATTACAGCTTTCACCATGTGTGCGGTATGTTGTCTGACAATTTACAGCGTCCGAAATCCAGTGTGCACAAGAAGACTGCATTTCTAATTATTCCTTTCTATAGAATCCACATAATATCGGTCTTAAATTGTCGAAAATTTCGTGCGTTATCCATAATTACAAAACTTTTGTCTCCATCTTGAATAGAGTCGGGGCTAAATTCAACGGTATGTGCTCTTGTGTTCGTTCATTTGAGGAAATTTTCATGCGGCCCTAAACTGGGAGATCATTCATACTTCACTTGTTTATAACTTTTTTCCAGTAAAAGAAATCTATTCAAAATTGGTATCAAATTGTGTGCATTTTTTCGTTTAGTCCATGTTTACAGGGATATTTCATTTGGTCAGATAGTAAAAATTACAGCTTTCACCATGTGCGTGGTATGTCGTCTGACAATTTACAGCGTCCGAAATCGAGTGTGCACAAGAAGACTGGATTTCTAATTATTCCTTTCTATAGAATCCACATAATATCGGTGTCAAATTGCCGAGAATTTCGTCCGTTATCCATAATTACAAAACTTTTGTCTCCATCGTGAATAGTGTCGGGGCTAAATTCAACGGTATGTGGACTTGTGTTCGTTCATTTGAAGAAATTTTCATGCGGCCCTAAACTGGGAGATCAGTCATACTTCACTTGTTTATAACTTTCTTCAGTAAAAGAAAACTTTTCAAAAGTGGTTTGAAATTGTGTGCAATTTTTCGTTTAGTCAATGTTTACAGGGATTTTTCATTTGGTCAGATAGTAAAAATTACAGCTTTCACCATGTGCGTGGTATGTCGTCTGACAATTTACAGCGTCCGAAATCGAGTGTGCACAAGAAGACTGCATTTCTAATTATTCCTTTCTATAGAATCCACATAATATCGGTGTCAAATTGTCGAGGATTTCGTGCGTTATTCATAATTACAAAACTATTGTCTCCATCTTGAATAGAGTCGGGGCTAAATTCAACGGTATGTGCTCTTGTGTTCGTTCATTTGAGGTAATTTTGATTTGGCTTTAAACTGGGATATCAGTCATACTTCACTTGTTTATAACTTTTTTCCAGTAAAAGTAAACTTTTCAAAATTGTTATCAAATTGTGTGCATTTTTTCGTTTAGTCAATGTTTACAGGGATTTTTCATTTGGTCAGATAGTAAAAATTACAGCTTTCACCATGTGCGCGGTATGTTGTCTGACAATTTACAGCGTCCGAAATCCAGTGTGCACAAGAAAACTGCATTTCTAATTATTCCTTTCTATAGAATCCACATCATATCGGTCTCAAATTGTCGAAAATTTCGTGCGTTATCCATAATTACAAAACATTTGTCTCCATCTTGAATAGAGTCGGGGCTAAATTCAACGGTATGTGGTCTTGTGTTCGTTCATTTGAGGCAATTTTCATGCGGCCCAAAACTGGGAGATCAGTCATACTTCAGTTATTTATAACTTATTTCCAGTAAAAGAAATCTTTTCAAAATTGATATCAAATTGTGTTCATGTTTTCCTTTAGTCCATGTTGACAGGGATTTTTCATTTGGTCAGATAGTAAAAATTACAGCTTTCACCATGTGCGTGGTATGTCGTCTGACAATTTACAGCGTCCGAAATCGAGTGTGCACAAGATGACTGCATTTCTAATTATTCCTTTCTATAGAATCCACATAATATCGGTGTCAAATTGTCGAGAATTTCGTGCGTTATTCATAATTACAAAACTTTTGGCTCCATCTTGAATAGAGTCGGGGCTAAATTCAACGGTATGTGCTCTTGTGTTCGTTCATTTGAGGAAATTTTCATTTGGATTTAAACTGGGATATCAGTCATACTTCACTTGTTTATAACTTTTTTCCAGTAAAAGTAAACTTTTCAAAATTGGTTTGAAATTGTGTGCATTTTTTCGTTTAGTCAATGTTTACAGGGATTTTTCATTTGGTCAGATAGTAAAAATTACAGCTTTCACCATGTGCGTGGTATGTCGTCTGACAATTTACAGCGTCCGAAATCGTGTGTGCACAAGAAGACTGCATTTCTAATTATTCCTTTCTATAGAATCCACATAATATCGGTGTCAAATTGCCGAGAATTTCGTGCGTTATCCATCATTACAAAACTTTTGTGTCCATCTTGAATAGAGTCGGGGCTAAATTCAACGGTATGTGGTCTTGTGTTCGTTCATCTGAGGAAATTTTCATGCGGCCCTAAACTGGGAAATCAGTCATACTTCACTTGTTTATAACTTTTTTCCAGTAAAAGTAAACTTTTCAAAATTGTTATCAAATTGTGTGCATTTTTCGTTTAGTCAATGTTTACAGGGATTTTTCATTTGGTCAGATAGTAAAAATTACAGCTTTCACCATGTGCGCGGTATGTTGTCTGACAATTTACAGCGTCCGAAATCGAGTGTGCACAAGAAGACTGCATTTCTAATTATTCCTTTCTATAGAATCCACATAATATCGGTGTCAAATTGCCGAGAATTTCGTGCGTTATCCATCATTACAAAAATTTTGTCTCCATCTTGAATAGTGTCGGGGCTAAATTCAACGGTATGTGGTCTTGTGTTCGTTCATTTGAGGAAATTTTCATGCGGCCCTAAACTGGGAGATCAGTCATACTTCACTTGTTTATAACTTCTTTCCAGTAAAAGTAAACTTTTCAAAATTGTTATCAAATTGTGTGCATTTTTTCGTTTAGTCAATGTTTACAGGGATTTTTCATTTGGTCAGATAGTAAAAATTACAGCTTTCACCATGTGCGCGGTATGTTGTCTGACAATTTACAGCGTCCGAAATCCAGTGTGCACAAGAAGACTGCATTTCTAATTATTCCTTTCAATAGAATCCACATAATATCGGTCACAAATTGTCGAAAATTTCGTGCGTTATCCATAATTACAAAACATTTGTCTCCATCTTGAATAGAGTCGGGGCTAAATTCAACGGTATGTGGTCTTGTGTTCGTTCATTTGAGGAAATTTTCATGCTGCCCTAAACTGGGAGATCAGTCATACTTCACTTGTTTATAACTTTTTTCCAGTAAAAGTAAACTTTTCAAAATTGTTATCAAATTGTGTGCATTTTTTCGTTTAGTCAATGTTTACAGGGATTTTTCATTTGGTCAGATAGTAAAAATTACAGCTTTCACCATGTGCGCAGTATGTTGTCTGACAATTTACAGCGTCCGAAATCCAGTGTGCACAAGAAGACTGCATTTCTAATTATTCCTTTCAATAGAATCCACATAATATCGGTCACAAATTGTCGAAAATTTCGTGCGTTATCCATAATTACAAAACTTTTGTCTCCATCTTGAATAGAGTCGGGGCTAAATTCAACGGTATGTGCTCTTGTGTTCGTTCATTTGAGGAAATTTTCATTTGGCTTTCAACTGGGTTATCAGTCATACGTCACTTGTTTATAACTTTTTTCCAGTAAAAGTAAACTTTTTAAAATTGTTATCAAATTGTGTGCATTTTTTCGTTTAGTCAATGTTTACAGGGATTTTTCATTTGGTCAGATAGTAAAAATTACAGCTTTCACCATGTGCGCGGTATGTTGTCTGACAATTTACAGCGTCCGAAATCGAGTGTGCACAAGAAGACTGCATTTCTAATTATTCCTTTCTATAGAATCCACATAATATCGGTATCAAATTGCCGAGAATTTCGTGCGTTATCCATAATTACAAAACTTTTGTCTCCATCTTGAATAGAGTCGGGGCTAAATTCAACGGTATGTGGTCTTGTGTTCGTACATTTGAGGAAATTTTCATGCGGCCCTAAACTGGGAGATCAGTCATACGTCACTTATTTATAACTTTTTTCCAGTAAAAGAAATCTATTCAAAATTGGTATCAAATTGTGTGCATTTTTTCGTTTAGTCCATGTTTACAGGGATTTTTCATTTGGTCAGATAGTAAAAATTACAGCTTTCACCATGTACGTGGTATGTTGTCTGACAATTTACAGCGTCCGAAATCGAGTGTGCACCAGAAGACTGGATTTCTAATTATTCCTTTCTATAGAATCCACATAATATCGGTGTCAAATTGACGAGAATTTCGTGCGTTGTCCATAATTACAAAACTTTTGTCTCCATCTTGAATAGAGTCGGGGCTAAATTCAACGGTATGTGGTCTTGTGTTCGTTCATTTGAAGAAATTTTCATGCGGCCCTAAACTGGGAGATCAGACATACTTCACTTGTTTATAACTTTTTTCCAGTAAAAGAAAACTTTTCAAATTTGGTATCAAATTGTGTGCATTTTTTCGTTTAGTCAATGTGTACAGGGATTTTTCATTTGGTCAGATAGTAAAAATTACAGCTTTCACCATGTGCGTGGTATGTCGTCTGACAATTTACAGCGTCCGAAATCGAGTGTGCACAAGAAGACTGCATTTCTAATTATTCCTTTCTATAGAATCCACATAATATCGGTGTCAAATTGTCGAGAATTTAGTGCGTTATGCATAATTACAAAACTTTTGTCTCCATCTTGAATAGAGTCTGGGCTAAATTCAACGGTATGTGCTCTTGTGTTCGTTCATTTGAGGAAATTTTCATGCGGCTTTAAACTGGGATATCAGTCATACTTCACTTGTTTATAACTTTTTTCCAGTAAAAGTAAACTTTTCAAAATTGTTATCAAATTGTGTGCATTTTTACGTTTAGTCAATGTTTACAGGGATTTCTCATTTGGTCAGATAGTAAAAATTACAGCTTTCACCATGTGCACGGAATGTTGTCTGACAATTTACAGCGTCCGAAATCCAGTGTGCACAAGAAGACTGCATTTCTTATTATTCCTTTCTATAGAATCCACATAATATCGGACTCAAATTGTCGAAAATTTCGTCCGTTATCCATAATTACAAAACATTTGTCTCCATCTTGAATAGAGTCGGGGATAAATTCAACGGTATGTGGTCTTGTGTTCGTTCATTTGAGGAAATTTTCATGCGGCCCTAAACTGGGAGATCAGTCATAATTCACTTGTTTATAACTTTTTTCCAGTAAAAGAAATCTATTCAAAATTGGTATCAAATTGTGTGCATTTTTTCGTTTAGTCAATGTTTACAGGGATTTTTCATTTGGTCAGATAGTAAAAATTACAGCTTTCACCATGTGCGTGGTATGTCGTCTGACAATTTACAGCGTCCGAAATCGAGTGTGCACAAGAAGACTGCATTTCTAATTATTCCTTTCTATAGAATCCACATAATATCGGTGTCAACTTGTCGAGAATTTCGTGCGTTATTCATAATTACAAAACTTTTGTCTCCATCTTGAATAGAGTCGGGGCTAAATTCAACGGTATGTGCTCTTGTGTTCGTTCATTTGAGAAAATTTTCATTTCGCTTTAAACTGGCATATCAGTCATAATTCACTTGTTTATAACTTTTTTCCAGTAAAAGAAATCTATTCAAAATTGGTATCAAATTGTGTGCATTTTTTCGTTTAGTCAATGTTTACAGGGATTTTTCATTTGGTCAGATAGTAAAAATTACAGCTTTCACCATGTGCACGGTATGTCGTCTGACAATTTACAGCGTCCGAAATCGAGTGTGCACAAGAAGACTGCATTTCTAATTATTCCTTTCTATAGAATCCACATAATATCGGTCTCAAATTGTCGAAAATTTCGTGCGTTATCCATAATTACAAAACTTTTGTCTCCATCTTGAATAGAGTCGGGGCTAACTTCAACGGTATGTGCTCTTGTGTTCGTTCATTTGAGGAAATTTTCATGCGGCCCTGAACTGGGAGATCAGTCATACTTCACTTGTTTATAACTTTTTTCCAGTAAAAGAAATCTATTCAAAATTGGTATCAAATTGTGTGCATTTTTTCGTTTAGTCAATGTTTACAGGGATTTTTCATTTGGTCAGATTGTAAAAATTACAGCTTTCACCATGTGCACGGTATGTTGTCTGACAATTTACAGCGTCCGAAATCGAGTGTGCACAAGAAGACTGCATTTCTAATTATTCCTTTCTATAGAATCCACATAATATCGGTCTCAAATTGTCGAAAATTTCGTGCGTTATCCATAATTACAAAACTTTTGTCTCCATCTTGAATAGAGTCGGGGCTAAATTCAACGGTATGTGCTCTTGTGTTCGTTCATTTGAGGAAATTTTCATTTCGCTTTAAACTGGGATATCAGTCATACTTCACTTGTTTATAACTTTTTTCCAGTAAAAGAAATCTATTCAAAATTGGTATCAAATTGTGTGCATTTTTTCGTTTAGTCAATGTTTACAGGGATTTTTCATTTGGTCAGATAGTAAAGATTACAGCTTTCACCATGTGCGCGGTATGTTGTCTGACAATTTACAGCGTCCGAAATCGAGTGTGCACAAGAAGACTGCATTTCTAATTATTCCTTTCTATAGAATCCACATAATATCGGTCTCAAATTGTCGAAAATTTCGTGCGTTATCCATAATTACAAAACTTTTGTCTCCATCTTGAATAGAGTCGGGGCTAAATTCAACGGTATGTGCTCTTGTGTTCGTTCATTTGAGGAAATTTTCATTTCGCTTTAAACTGGGATATCAGTCATACTTCACTTGTTTATAACTTTTTTCCAGTAAAAGAAATCTATTCAAAATTGGTATCAAATTGTGTGCATTTTTTCGTTTAGTCAATGTTTACAGGGATTTTTCATTTGGTCAGATAGTAAAAATTACAGCTTTCACCATGTGCGTGGTATGTCGTCTGTCAATTTACAGCGTCCGAAATCGAGTGTGCACAAGAAGACTGCATTTCTAATTATTCCTTTCTATAGAATCCACATAATATCGGTGTCAAATTGTCGAGAATTTCGTGCGTTATTCATAATTACAAAACTTTTGTCTCCATCTTGAATAGTGTCGGGGCTAAATTCAACGGTATGTGCTCTTGTGTTCGTTCATTTGAGGAAATTTTCATGCGGCCCTGAACTTGGAGATCAGTCATACTTCACTTGTTTATAACTTTTTTCCAGTAAAAGAAATCTATTCGAAATTGGTATCAAATTGTGTGCATTTTTTCGTTTAGTCAATGTTTACAGGGATTTTTCATTTGGTCAGATAGTAAAGATTACAGCTTTCACCATGTGCGCGGTATGTTGTCTGACAATTTACAGCGTCCGAAATCGAGTGTGCACAAGAAGACTGCATTTCTAATTATTCCTTTCTATAGAATCCACATAATATCGGTCTCAAATTGTCGAAAATTTCGTGCGTTATCCATAATTACAAAACTTTTGTCTCCATCTTGAATAGAGTCGGGGCTAAATTCAACGGTATGTGCTCTTGTGTTCGTTCATTTGAGGAAATTTTCATTTCGTTTTAAACTGGGATATCAGTCATACTTCACTTGTTTATAACTTTTTTCCAGTAAAAGAAATCTATTCAAAATTGGTATCAAATTGTGTGCATTTTTTCGTTTAGTCAATGTTTACAGGGATTTTTCATTTGGTCAGATAGTAAAAATTACAGCTTTCACCATGTGCGTGGTATGTCGTCTGTCAATTTACAGCGTCCGAAATCGAGTGTGCACAAGAAGACTGCATTTCTAATTATTCCTTTCTATAGAATCCACATAATATCGGTGTCAAATTGTCGAGAATTTCGTCCGTTATTCATAATTACAAAACTTTTGTCTCCATCTTGAATAGTGTCGGGGCTAAATTCAACGGTATGTGCTCTTGTGTTCGTTCATTTGAGGAAATTTTCATGCGGCCCTGAACTTGGAGATCAGTCATACTTCACTTGTTTATAACTTTTTTCCAGTAAAAGAAATCTATTCAAAATTGGTATCAAATTTTGTGCATTTTTTCGTTTAGTCAATCTTTACAGGGATTTATCATTTGGTCAGATAGTAAAAATTACAGCTTTCACCATGTGCACGGTATGTTGTCTGACAATTTACAGCGTCCGAAATCCAGTGTGCACAAGAAGACTGCATTTCTAATTATTCCTTTCTATAGAATCCACATAATATCGGTCTCAAATTGTCGAAAATTTCGTGCGTTATCCATAATTACAAAACTTTTGTCTCCATCTTGAATAGAGTCGGGGCTAAATTCAACGGTATGTGCTCTTGTGTTCGTTCATTTGAGGAAATTTTCATTTCGCTTTAAACTGGGATATCAGTCATACTTCACTTGTTTATAACTTTTTTCCAGTAAAAGTAGACTTTTCAAAATTGTTATCAAATTGTGTGCATTTTTCGTTTAGTCAATGTTTACAGGGATTTTTCATTTGGTCAGATAGTAAAAATTACAGCTTTCACCATGTGCACGGTATGTTGTCTGACAAATTACAGCGTCCGAAATCCAGTGTGCACAAGAAGACTGCATTTCTAATTATTCCTTTCTATAGAATCCACATAATATCGGTGTCAAATTGTCCAGAATTTCGTCCGTTATTCATAATTACAAAACTTTGTCTCCATCTTGAATAGAGTCGGGGCTAAATTCAACGGTATGTGCTCTTGTGTTCGTTCATTTGAGGAAATTTTCATTTCGCTTTAAACTGGGATATCAGTCATACTTCACTTGTTTATAACTTTTTTCCAGTAAAAGTAAACTTTTCAAAATTGTTATCAAATTGTGTGCATTTTTCGTTTAGTGAATGTTTACAGGGATTTTTCATTTGGTCAGATAGTAAAAATTACAGCTTTCACCATGTGCACGGTATGTTGTCTGACAATTTACAGCGTCCGAAATCCAGTGTGCACAAGAAGACTGCATTTCTAATTATTCCTTTCTATAGAATCCACATAATATCGGTCTCAAATTGTCCAGAATTTCGTCCGTTATTCATAATTACAAAACTTTTGTCTCCATCTTGAATAGAGTCGGGGCTAAATTCAACGGTATGTGCTCTTGTGTTCGTTCATTTGAGGAAATTTTCATTTCGCTTTAAACTGGGATATCAGTCATACTTCACTTGTTTATAACTTTTTTCCAGTAAAAGTAAACTTTTCAAAATTGTTATCAAATTGTGTGCATTTTTCGTTTAGTGAATGTTTACAGGGATTTTTCATTTGGTCAGATAGTAAAAATTACAGCTTTCACCATGTGCACGGTATGTTGTCTGACAATTTACAGCGTCCGAAATCCAGTGTGCACAAGAAGACTGCATTTCTAATTATTCCTTTCTATAGAATCCACATAATATCGGTCTCAAATTGTCGAAAATTTCGTGCGTTATCCATAATTACAAAACTTTTGTCTCCATCTTGAATAGAGTCGGGGCTAAATTCAACGGTATGTGGTCTTGCGTTCATTCATTTGAGGAAATTTTCATGCGGCCCTAAACTGGGAGATCAGTCATACTTCACTTGTTTATAACTTTTTTCCAATAAAAGAAATCTATTCAAAATTGGTATCAAATTGTGTGCATTTTTTCGTTTAGTCAATGTTTACAGGGATTTTTCATTTGGTCAGATAGTAAAAATTACAGCTTTCACCATGTGCGTGGTATGTCGTCTGTCAATTTACAGCGTCCGAAATCGAGTGTGCACAAGAAGACTGCATTTCTAATTATTCCTTTCTATAGAATCCACATAATATCGGTGTCAAATTGTCGAGAATTTCGTGCGTTATTCATAATTACAAAACTTTTGTCTCCATCTTGAATAGTGTCGGGGCTAAATTCAACGGTATGTGCTCTTGTGTTCGTTCATTTGAGGAAATTTTCATGCGGCCCTGAACTTGGAGATCAGTCATACTTCACTTGTTTATAACTTTTTTCCAGTAAAAGAAATCTATTCAAAATTGGTATCAAATTGTGTGCATTTTTTCGTTTAGTCAATGTTTACAGGGATTTTTCATTTGGTCAGATAGTAAAAATTACAGCTTTCACCATGTGCACGGTATGTTGTCTGACAATTTACAGCGTCCGAAATCCAGTGTGCACAAGAAGACTGCATTTCTAATTATTCCTTTCTATAGAATCCACATAATATCGGTCTCAAATTGTCGAAAATTTCGTGCGTTATCCATAATTACAAAACTTTTGTCTCCATCTTGAATAGAGTCGGGGCTAAATTCAACGGTATGTGCTCTTGTGTTCGTTCATTTGAGGAAATTTTCATTTCGCTTTAAACTGGGATATCAGTCATACTTCACTTGTTTATAACTTTTTTCCAGTAAAAGTAGACTTTTCAAAATTGTTATCAAATTGTGTGCATTTTTCGTTTAGTCAATGTTTACAGGGATTTTTCATTTGGTCAGATAGTAAAAATTACAGCTTTCACCATGTGCACGGTATGTTGTCTGACAATTTACAGCGTCCGAAATCCAGTGTGCACAAGAAGACTGCATTTCTAATTATTCCTTTCTATAGAATCCACATAATATCGGTGTCAAATTGTCCAGAATTTCGTCCGTTATTCATAATTACAAAACTTTTGTCTCCATCTTGAATAGAGTCGGGGCTAAATTCAACGGTATGTGCTCTTGTGTTCGTTCATTTGAGGAAATTTTCATTTCGCTTTAAACTGGGATATCAGTCATACTTCACTTGTTTATAACTTTTTTCCAGTAAAAGTAAACTTTTCAAAATTGTTATCAAATTGTGTGCATTTTTCGTTTAGTGAATGTTTACAGGGATTTTTCATTTGGTCAGATAGTAAAAATTACAGCTTTCACCATGTGCACGGTATGTTGTCTGACAATTTACAGCGTCCGAAATCCAGTGTGCACAAGAAGACTGCATTTCTAATTATTCCTTTCTATAGAATCCACATAATATCGGTCTCAAATTGTCCAGAATTTCGTCCGTTATTCATAATTACAAAACTTTTGGCTCCATCTTGAATAGAGTCGGGGCTAAATTCAACGGTATGTGCTCTTGTGTTCGTTCATTTGAGGAAATTTTCATTTCGCTTTAAACTGGGATATCAGTCATACTTCACTTGTTTATAACTTTTTTCCAGTAAAAGTAAACTTTTCAAAATTGTTATCAAATTGTGTGCATTTTTCGTTTAGTGAATGTTTACAGGGATTTTTCATTTGGTCAGATAGTAAAAATTACAGCTTTCACCATGTGCACGGTATGTTGTCTGACAATTTACAGCGTCCGAAATCCAGTGTGCACAAGAAGACTGCATTTCTAATTATTCCTTTCTATAGAATCCACATAATATCGGTCTCAAATTGTCGAAAATTTCGTGCGTTATCCATAATTACAAAACTTTTGTCTCCATCTTGAATAGAGTCGGGGCTAAATTCAACGGTATGTGGTCTTGCGTTCATTCATTTGAGGAAATTTTCATGCGGCCCTAAACTGGGAGATCAGTCATACTTCACTTGTTTATAACTTTTTTCCAATAAAAGAAATCTATTCAAAATTGGTATCAAATTGTGTGCATTTTTTCGTTTAGTCCATGTTTACCGAGATTTTTCATTTGGTCAGATAGTAAAAATTACAGCTTTCACCATGTGCGTGGTATGTCGTTTGACAATTTACAGCGTCCGAAATCGAGTATGCACAAGAAGACTGCATTTCTAATTATTCCTTTCTATAGAATCCACATAATATCGGTCTCAAATTGTCGAAAATTTAATGCGTTATCCATAATTACAAAACTTTTGTCTCCATCTTGAATAGAGTCGGGGCTAAATTCAACGGTATGTGCTCTTGTGTTCGTTCATTTGAGGAAATTTTCATGCGGCCCTGAACTTGGAGATCAGTCATACTTCACTTGTTTATAACTTTTTTCCAGTAAAAGAAATCTATTCAAAATTGGTATCAAATTGTGTGCATTTTTTCGTTTAGTCAATGTTTACAGGGATTTTTCATTTGGTCAGATAGTAAAGATTACAGCTTTCACCATGTGCGCGGTATGTTGTCTGACAATTTACAGCGTCCGAAATCGAGTGTGCACAAGAAGACTGCATTTCTAATTATTCCTTTCTATAGAATCCACATAATATCGGTCTCAAATTGTCGAAAATTTCGTGCGTTATCCATAATTACAAAACTTTTGTCTCCATCTTGAATAGAGTCGGGGCTAAATTCAACGGTATGTGCTCTTGTGTTCGTTCATTTGAGGAAATTTTCATTTGGCTTTAAACTGGGATATCAGTCATACTTCACTTGTTTATAACTTTTTTCCAGTAAAAGAAATCTATTTATATTGGTATCAAATTGTGTGCATTTTTTCGTTTAGTCAATGTTTACAGGGATTTTTCATTTGGTCAGATAGTAAAAATTACAGCTTTCACCATGTGCGTGGTATGTCGTCTGTCAATTTACAGCGTCCGAAATCGAGTGTGCACAAGAAGACTGCATTTCTAATTATTCCTTTCTATAGAATCCACATAATATCGGTGTCAAATATTCGAGAATTTCGTCCGTTATTCATAATTACAAAACTTTTGTCTCCATCTTGAATAGTGTCGGGGCTAAATTCAACGGTATGTGCTCTTGTGTTCGTTCATTTGAGGAAATTTTCATGCGGCCCTGAACTTGGAGATCAGTCATACTTCACTTGTTTATAACTTTTTTCCAGTAAAAGAAATCTATTCAAAATTGGTATCAAATTGTGTGCATTTTTTCGTTTAGTCAATGTTTACAGGGATTTTTCATTTGGTCAGATAGTAAAAATTACAGCTTTCACCATGTGCACGGTATGTTGTCTGACAATTTACAGCGTCCGAAATCCAGTGTGCACAAGAAGACTGCATTTCTAATTATTCCTTTCTATAGAATCCACATAATATCGGTCTCAAATTGTCGAAAATTTCGTGCGTTATCCATAATTACAAAACTTTTGTCTCCATCTTGAATAGAGTCGGGGCTAAATTCAACGGTATGTGCTCTTGTGTTCGTTCATTTGAGGAAATTTTCATGCGGCCCTGAACTTGGAGATCAGTCATACTTCACTTGTTTATAACTTTTTTCCAGTAAAAGAAATCTATTCAAAATTGGTATCAAATTGTGTGCATTTTTTCGTTTAGTCAATGTTTACAGGGATTTTTCATTTGGTCAGATAGTAAAGATTACAGCTTTCACCATGTGCGCGGTATGTTGTCTGACAATTTACAGCGTCCGAAATCGAGTGTGCACAAGAAGACTGCATTTCTAATTATTCCTTTCTATAGAATCCACATAATATCGGTCTCAAATTGTTGAAAATTTCGTGCGTTATCCATAATTACAAAACTTTTGTCTCCATCTTGAATAGAGTCGGGGCTAAATTCAACGGTATGTGCTCTTGTGTTCGTTCATTTGAGGAAATTTTCATTTGGCTTTAAACTGGGATATCAGTCATACTTCACTTGTTTATAACTTTTTTCCAGTAAAAGAAATCTATTCAAAATTGGTATCAAATTGTGTGCATTTTTTCGTTTAGTCAATGTTTACAGGGATTTTTCATTTGGTCAGATAGTAAAAATTACAGCTTTCACCATGTGCACGGTATGTTGTCTGACAATTTACAGCGTCCGAAATCCAGTGTGCACAAGAAGACTGCATTTCTAATTATTCCTTTCTATAGAATCCACATAATATCGGTCTCAAATTGTCGAAAATTTCGTGCGTTATCCATAATTACAAAACTTTTGTCTCCATCTTGAATAGAGTCGGGGCTAAATTCAATGGTATGTGCTCTTGTGTTCGTTCATTTGAGGAAATTTTCATTTCGCTTTAAACTGGGATATCAGTCATACTTCACTTGTTTATAACTTTTTTCCAGTAAAAGTAGACTTTTCAAAATTGTTATCAAATTGTGTGCATTTTTCGTTTAGTCAATGTTTACAGGGATTTTTCATTTGGTCAGATAGTAAAAATTACAGCTTTCACCATGTGCACGGTATGTTGTCTGACAATTTACAGCGTCCGAAATCCAGTGTGCACAAGAAGACTGCATTTCTAATTATTCCTTTCTATAGAATCCACATAATATCGGTGACAAATTGTCGAAAATTTTGTGCGTTATCCATAATTACAAAACTTTTGTCTCCATCTTGAATAGAGTCGGGGCTAAATTCAACGGTATGTGCTCTTGTGTTCGTTCATTTGAGGAAATTTTCATTTGGCTTCAAACTGGGAGATCAGACATATTTCACTTGTTTATAACTTTTTTCCAGTAAAAGAAATCTTTTCAAAATTGGTATCAAATTGTGTGCATTTTTTCGTTTAGTCAATGTTTACAGGGATTTTTCATTTGGTCAGATAGTAAAAATTACAGCTTTCACCATGTGCGCGGTATGTTGACTGACAATTTACAGCGTCCGAAATCGAGTGTGCACAAGAAGATTGCATTTCTAATTATTCCTTTCTCTAGAATCCACATAATATCGGTGTCAAATTGTCGAGAATTTCGTGCGTTATGCATAATTACAAAACTTTTGACTCCATCTTGGATAGAGTCGGGGCTAAATTCAACGGTATGTGCTCTTGTGTTCGTTCATTTGAGGAAATTTTCATTTGGCTTCAAACTGGGATATCAGTCATACTTCACTTGTTTATAACTGTTTTCCAGTAAAACTAAACTTTTCAAAATTGTTATCAAATTGTGTGCATTTTTTCGTTTAGTCAATGTTTACAGGGATTTTTCATTTGGTCAGATAGTAAAAATTACAGCTTTCACCATGTGCGTGGTATGTCGTCTGACAATTTACAGCGTCCGAAATCCAGTGTGCACAAGAAGACTGCATTTCTAATTATTCCTTTCTATAGAATCCACATAATATCGGTGTCAAATTGTCGAGAATTTCGTGCGTTATCCATAATTACAAAACTTTTCTCTCCATCTTGAATAGAGTCGGGGCTAAATTCAACGGTATGTGCTCTTGTGTTCGTTCATTTGAGGAAATTTTCATTTGGCTTTAAACTGGGATATCAGTCATACTTCACTTGTTTATAACTTTTTTCCAGTAAAAGTAAACTTTTCAAAATTGTTATCAAATTGTGTGCATTTTTCGTTTAGTCAATGTTTACAGGGATTTTTCATTTGGTCAGATAGTAAAAATTACAGCTTTCACCATGTGTGCGGTATGTTGTCTGACAATTTACAGCGTCCGAAATTCAGTATGCACAAGAAGACTGCATTTCTAATTATTCCTTTCTATAGAATCCACATAATATCGGTCTTAAATTGTCGAAAATTTCGTGCGTTATGCATAATTACAAAACTTTTGTCTCCATCTTGAATATAGTCGGGGCTAAATTCAACGGTATGTGCTCTTGTGTTCGTTCATTTGAGGAAATTTTCATGCGGCCCTAAACTGGGAGATCATTCATACTTCACTTGTTTATAACTTTTTTCCAGTAAAAGAAATCTATTCAAAATTGGTATCAAATTGTGTGCATTTTTTCGTTTAGTCCATGTTTACAGGGATATTTCATTTGGTCAGATAGTAAAAATTACAGCTTTCACCATGTGCGTGGTATGTCGTCTGACAATTTACAGCTTCCGAAATCGAGTGTGCACAAGAAGAATGGATTTCTAATTATTCCTTTCTATAGAATCCACATAATATCGGTGTCAAATTGCCGAGAATTTCGTCCGTTATCCATAATTACAAAACTTTTGTCTCCATCGTGAATAGTGTCCGGGCTAAATTCAACGGTATGTGGACTTGTGTTCGTTCATTTGAAGAAATTTTCATGCGGCCCTAAACTGGGAGATCAGTCATACTTCACTTGTTTATAACTTTCTTCAGTAAAAGAAAACTTTTCAAAAGTGGTTTGAAATTGTGTGCATTTTTTCGTTTAGTCAATGTTTACAGGGATTTTTCATTTGGTCAGATAGTAAAAATTACAGCTTTCACCATGTGCGTGGTATGTCGTCTGACAATTTACAGCGTCCGAAATCGAGTGTGCACAAGAAGACTGCATTTCTAATTATTCCTTTCTATAGAATCCACATAATATCGGTGTCAAATTGTCGAGGATTTCGTGCGTTATTCATAATTACAAAACTTTTGTCTCCATCTTGAATAGAGTCGGGGCTAAATTCAACGGTATGTGCTCTTGTGTTCGTTCATTTGAGGAAATTTTGATTTGGCTTTAAACTGGGATATCAGTCATACTTCACTTGTTTATAACTTTTTTCCAGTAAAAGTAAACTTTTCAAAATTGTTATCAAATTGTGTGCATTTTTTCGTTTAGTCAATGTTTACAGGGATTTTTCATTTGGTCAGATAGTAAAAATTACAGCTTTCACCATGTGCGCGGTATGTTGTCTGACAATTTACAGCGTCCGAAATCGAGTGTGCACAAGAAAACTGCATTTCTAATTATTCCTTTCTATAGAATCCACATCATATCGGTCTCAAATTGTCGAAAATTTCGTGCGTTATCCATAATTACAAAACATTTGTCTCCATCTTGAATAGAGTCGGGGCTAAATTCAACGGTATGTGGTCTTGTGTTCGTTCATTTGAGGCAATTTTCATGCGGCCCTAAACTGGGAGATCAGTCATACTTCAGTTATTTATAACTTATTTCCAGTAAAAGAAATCTTTTCAAAATTGATATCAAATTGTGTTCATGTTTTCCTTTAGTCCATGTTGACAGGGATTTTTCATTTGGTCAGATAGTAAAAATTACAGCTTTCACCATGTGCGTGGTATGTCGTCTGACAATTTACAGCGTCCGAAATCGAGTGTGCACAAGAAGACTGCATTTCGAATTATTCCTTTCTATAGAATCCACATAATATCGGTGTCAAATTGTCGAGAATTTCGTGCGTTATGCATAATTACAAAACTTTTGTCTCCATCTTGAATAGTGTCGGGGCTAAATTCAACGGTATGTGGTCTCGTGTTCGTTCATTTGAAGAAATTTTCATGCGGCCCTAAACTGGGAGATCAGTCATATTTCACTTGTTTATAACTTTTTTCCAGTGAAAGAAAACTTTTCAAAATTGGTATCAAATTGTGTGCATTTTTTCGTTTAGTCAATGTTTACAGGGATTTTTCATTTGGTCAGATAGTAAAAATTACAGCTTTCACCATGTGCGTGGTATGTCGTCTGACAATTTACAGCGTCCGAAATCCAATGTGCACAAAAAGACTGCATTTCTAATTATTCCTTTCTCTAGAATCCACATAATATCGGTGTCAAATTGTCGAGAATTTCGTGCGTTATCCATAATTACAAAACTTTTGTCTCCATCTTGAATAGAGTCGGGGCTAAATTCAACGGTATGTGCTCTTGTGTTCGTTCATTTGAGGAAATTTTCATGCGGCCCTGAACTTGGAGATCAGTCATACTTCACTTGTTTATAACTTTTTTCCAGTAAAAGAAATCTATTCAAAATTGGTATCAAATTGTGTGCATTTTTTCGTTTAGTCAATGTTTACAGGGATTTTTCATTTGGTCAGATAGTAAAGATTACAGCTTTCACCATGTGCGCGGTATGTTGTCTGACAATTTACAGCGTCCGAAATCGAGTGTGCACAAGAAGACTGCATTTCTAATTATTCCTTTCTATAGAATCCACATAATATCGGTCTCAAATTGTTGAAAATTTCGTGCGTTATCCATAATTACAAAACTTTTGTCTCCATCTTGAATAGAGTCGGGGCTAAATTCAACGGTATGTGCTCTTGTGTTCGTTCATTTGAGGAAATTTTCATTTGGCTTTAAACTGGGATATCTGTCATACTTCACTTGTTTATAACTTTTTTCCAGTAAAAGAAATCTATTCAAAATTGGTATCAAATTGTGTGCATTTTTTCGTTTAGTCAATGTTTACAGGGATTTTTCATTTGGTCAGATAGTAAAAATTACAGCTTTCACCATGTGCACGGTATGTTGTCTGACAATTTACAGCGTCCGAAATCCAGTGTGCACAAGAAGACTGCATTTCTAATTATTCCTTTCTATAGAATCCACATAATATCGGTCTCAAATTGTCGAAAATTTCGTGCGTTATCCATAATTACAAAACTTTTGTCTCCATCTTGAATAGAGTCGGGGCTAAATTCAATGGTATGTGCTCTTGTGTTCGTTCATTTGAGGAAATTTTCATTTCGCTTTAAACTGGGATATCAGTCATACTTCACTTGTTTATAACTTTTTTCCAGTAAAAGTAGACTTTTCAAAATTGTTATCAAATTGTGTGCATTTTTCGTTTAGTCAATGTTTACAGGGATTTTTCATTTGGTCAGATAGTAAAAATTACAGCTTTCACCATGTGCACGGTATGTTGTCTGACAATTTACAGCGTCCGAAATCCAGTGTGCACAAGAAGACTGCATTTCTAATTATTCCTTTCTATAGAATCCACATAATATCGGTGACAAATTGTCGAAAATTTTGTGCGTTATCCATAATTACAAAACTTTTGTCTCCATCTTGAATAGAGTCGGGGCTAAATTCAACGGTATGTGCTCTTGTGTTCGTTCATTTGAGGAAATTTTCATTTGGCTTCAAACTGGGAGATCAGACATATTTCACTTGTTTATAACTTTTTTCCAGTAAAAGAAATCTTTTCAAAATTGGTATCAAATTGTGTGCATTTTTTCGTTTAGTCAATGTTTACAGGGATTTTTCATTTGGTCAGATAGTAAAAATTACAGCTTTCACCATGTGCGCGGTATGTTGACTGACAATTTACAGCGTCCGAAATCGAGTGTGCACAAGAAGATTGCATTTCTAATTATTCCTTTCTCTAGAATCCACATAATATCTGTGTCAAATTGTCGAGAATTTCGTGCGTTATGCATAATTACAAAACTTTTGACTCCATCTTGGATAGAGTCGGGGCTAAATTCAACGGTATGTGCTCTTGTGTTCGTTCATTTGAGGAAATTTTCATTTCGCTTTAAACTGGGATATCAGTCATACTTCACTTGTTTATAAGTTTTTCCAGTAAAAGTAAACTTTTCAAAATTGTTATCAAATTGTGTGCATTTTTTCGTTTAGTCAATGTTTACAGGGATTTTTCATTTGGTCAGATAGTAAAAATTACAGCTTTCACCATGTGCGTGGTATGTCGTCTGACAATTTACAGCGTCCGAAATCCAGTGTGCACAAGAAGACTGCATTTCTAATTATTCCTTTCTATAGAATCCACATAATATCGGTGTCAAATTGTCGAGAATTTCGTGCGTTATCCATAATTACAAAACTTTTCTCTCCATCTTGAATAGAGTCGGGGCTAAATTCAACGGTATGTGCTCTTGTGTTCGTTCATTTGAGGAAATTTTCATTTGGCTTTAAACTGGGATATCAGTCATACTTCACTTGTTTATAACTTTTTTCCAGTAAAAGTAAACTTTTCAAAATTGTTATCAAATTGTGTGCATTTTTCGTTTAGTCAATGTTTACAGGGATTTTTCATTTGGTCAGATAGTAAAAATTACAGCTTTCACCATGTGTGCGGTATGTTGTCTGACAATTTACAGCGTCCGAAATTCAGTATGCACAAGAAGACTGCATTTCTAATTATTCCTTTCTATAGAATCCACATAATATCGGTCTTAAATTGTCGAAAATTTCGTGCGTTATGCATAATTACAAAACTTTTGTCTCCATCTTGAATATAGTCGGGGCTAAATTCAACGGTATGTGCTCTTGTGTTCGTTCATTTGAGGAAATTTTCATGCGGCCCTAAACTGGGAGATCATTCATACTTCACTTGTTTATAACTTTCTTCAGTAAAAGAAAACTTTTCAAAAGTGGTTTGAAATTGTGTGCATTTTTTCGTTTAGTCAATGTTTACAGGGATTTTTCATTTGGTCAGATAGTAAAAATTACAGCTTTCACCATGTGCGTGGTATGTCGTCTGACAATTTACAGCGTCCGAAATCGAGTGTGCACAAGAAGACTGCATTTCTAATTATTCCTTTCTATAGAATCCACATAATATCGGTGTCAAATTGTCGAGGATTTCGTGCGTTATTCATAATTACAAAACTTTTGTCTCCATCTTGAATAGAGTCGGGGCTAAATTCAACGGTATGTGCTCTTGTGTTCGTTCATTTGAGGAAATTTTGATTTGGCTTTAAACTGGGATATCAGTCATACTTCACTTGTTTATAACTTTTTTCCAGTAAAAGTAAACTTTTCAAAATTGTTATCAAATTGTGTGCATTTTTTCGTTTAGTCAATGTTTACAGGGATTTTTCATTTGGTCAGATAGTAAAAATTACAGCTTTCACCATGTGCGCGGTATGTTGTCTGACAATTTACAGCGTCCGAAATCGAGTGTGCACAAGAAAACTGCATTTCTAATTATTCCTTTCTATAGAATCCACATCATATCGGTCTCAAATTGTCGAAAATTTCGTGCGTTATCCATAATTACAAAACATTTGTCTCCATCTTGAATAGAGTCGGGGCTAAATTCAACGGTATGTGGTCTTGTGTTCGTTCATTTGAGGCAATTTTCATGCGGCCCTAAACTGGGAGATCAGTCATACTTCAGTTATTTATAACTTATTTCCAGTAAAAGAAATCTTTTCAAAATTGATATCAAATTGTGTTCATGTTTTCCTTTAGTCCATGTTGACAGGGATTTTTCATTTGGTCAGATAGTAAAAATTACAGCTTTCACCATGTGCGTGGTATGTCGTCTGACAATTTACAGCGTCCGAAATCGAGTGTGCACAAGAAGACTGCATTTCGAATTATTCCTTTCTATAGAATCCACATAATATCGGTGTCAAATTGTCGAGAATTTCGTGCGTTATGCATAATTACAAAACTTTTGTCTCCATCTTGAATAGTGTCGGGGCTAAATTCAACGGTATGTGGTCTCGTGTTCGTTCATTTGAAGAAATTTTCATGCGGCCCTAAACTGGGAGATCAGTCATATTTCACTTGTTTATAACTTTTTTCCAGTGAAAGAAAACTTTTCAAAATTGGTATCAAATTGTGTGCATTTTTTCGTTTAGTCAATGTTTACAGGGATTTTTCATTTGGTCAGATAGTAAAAATTACAGCTTTCACCATGTGCGTGGTATGTCGTCTGACAATTTACAGCGTCCGAAATCCAATGTGCACAAAAAGACTGCATTTCTAATTATTCCTTTCTCTAGAATCCACATAATATCGGTGTCAAATTGTCGAGAATTTCGTGCGTTATCCATAATTACAAAACTTTTGTCTCCATCTTGAATAGATTCGGGGCTAAATTCAACGGTATGTGGTCTTGTGTTCGTTCATTTGAGGAAATTTTCATGCGGCCCTAAACTGGGAGATCAGTCATACTTCACTTGTTTATAACTTTTTTCCAGTAAAAGACAACTTTTCAAAATTGGTATCAAATTGTGTGCATTTTTTCGTTTAGTCAATGTTTACAGGGATTTTTCATTTGGTCAGATAGTAAAAATTACAGTTTTCACCATGTGCGTGGTATGTCGTCTGACAATTTACAGCGTCCGAAATCCAATGTGCACAAGAAGACTGCATTTCTAATTATTCCTTTCTATAGAATCCACATAATATCGGTGTCAAATTGTCGAGAATTTCGTGCGTTATCCATAATTACAAAACTATTGTCTCCATCTTGAATAGAGTCGGGGCTAAATTCAACGGTATGTGCTCTTGTGTTCGTTCATTTGAGGAAATTTTCATTTGGCTTTCAACTGGGTTATCAGTCATACTTCACTTGTTTATAACTTTTTTCCAGTAAAAGTAAACTTTTTAAAATTGTTATCAAATTGTGTGCATTTTTTCGTTTAGTCAATGTTTACAGGGATTTTTCATTTGGTCAGATAGTAAAAATTACAGCTTTCACCATGTGCGCGGTATGTTGTCTGACAATTTACAGCGTCCGAAATCCAGTGTGCACAAGAACACTGCATTTCTAATTATTCCTTTCTATAGAATCCACATAATATCGGTATCAAATTGCCGAGAATTTCGTGCGTTATCCATAATTACAAAACTTTTGTCTCCATCTTGAATAGTGTCGGGGCTAAATTCAACGGTATGTGGTCTTCTGTTCGTTCATTTGAAGAAATTTTCATGCGGCCCTAAACTGGGAGATCAGACATACTTCACTTGTTTATAACTTTTTTCCAGTAAAAGAAATCTTTTCAAAATTGGTATCAAATTGTGTGCATTTTTTCGTTTAGTCAATGTTTACAGGGATTTTTCATTTGGTCAGATAGTAAAAATTACAGCTTTCACCATGTGCGTGGTATGTCGTCTGACAATTTACAGCGTCCGAAATCGAGTGTGCACAAGAAGACTGCATTTCTAATTATTCCTTTCTATAGAATCCACATAATATCGGTGTCAAATTGTCGGGAATTTCGTGCGTTATCCATAATTACAAAACTTTTGTCTCCATCTTGAATAGAGTCGGGGCTAAATTCAACGGTATGTGGTCTTGTGTTCGTTCATTTGAGGAAATTTTCATGCGGCCCTAAACTGGGAGATCAGTCATACGTCACTTGTTTATAACTTTTTTCCAGCAAAAGAAATCTATTCAAAATTGGTATCAAATTGTGTGCATTTTTTCGTTTAGTCAATGTTTACAGGTATTTTTCATTTGGTCAGATAGTAAAAATTACAGCTTTCACCATGTGCGTGGTATGTCGTCTGACAATTTACAGCGTCCGAAATCGAGTGTGCACAAGAAGACTGCATTTCTAATTATTCCTTTCTATAGAATCCACATAATATCGGTGTCAAATTGTCGAGAATTTCGTGCGTTATGCATAATTACAAAACTTTTGTCTCCATCTTGAATAGAGTCGGGGCTAAATTCAACGGTATGTGCTCTTATGTTCGTTCATTTGAGGAAATTTTCATTTGGCTTTAAACTGGGATATCAGTCATACTTCACTTGTTTATAACTTTTTTCCAGTAAAAGTAAACTTTTCAAAATTGTTATCAAATTGTGTGCATTTTTTCGTTTAGTCAATGTTTACAGGGATTTTTCATTTGGTCAGATAGTAAAAATTACAGCTTTCACCATGTGCGTGGTATGTCGTCTGACAATTTACAGCGTCCGAAATCGAGTGTGCACAAGAAGACTGCATTTCTAATTATTCCTTTCTATAGAATCCTCATAATATCGGTGTCAAATTGCCGAGAATTTCGTGCGTTATCCATAATTACAAAACTTTTGTCTCCATCTTGAATAGTGTCGGGGCTAAATTCAACGGTATGTGCTCTTGTGTTCGTTCATTTGAAGAAATTTTCATGCGGCCCTAAACTGGGAGATCAGACATATTTCACTTGTTTATAACTTTTTTCCAGTAAAAGAAAACTTTTCAAATTTGGTATCAAATTGTGTGCATTTTTTCGTTTAGTCAATGTGTACAGGGATTTTTCATTTGGTCAGATAGTAAAAATTACAGCTTTCACCAAGTGCGTGGTATGTCGTCTGACAATTTACAGCGTCCGAAATCGAGTGTGCACAAGAAGACTGCATTTCTAATTATTCCTTTCTATAGAATCCACATAATATCGGTGTCAAATTGTCGAGAATTTCGTGCGTTATGCATAATTACAAAACTTTTGTCTCCATCTTGAATAGAGTCGGGGCTAAATTCAACGGTATGTGCTCTTGTGTTCGTTCATTTGAGGAAATTTTCATGCGGCTTTAAACTGGGATATCAGTCATACTTCACTTGTTTATAACTTTTTTCCAGTGAAAGAAATCTATTCAAAATTGGTATCAAATTGTGTGCATTTTTTCGCTTAGTCCATGTTTACAGGGATTTTTCATTTGCTCAGATAGTAAAAATTACAGCTTTCACCATGTGCGCGGTATGTTGTCTGACAATTTACAGCCTCCGAAATCCAGTGTGCACAAGAAGACTGCATTTCTAATTATTCCTTTCTATAGAATCCACATAATATCGGTGTCAAATTGCCGAGAATTTCGTGCGTTATCCATAATTACAAAACTTTTGTCTCCATCTTGAATAGTGTCGGCCTAAATTCAACGGTATGTGGTCTTGTGTTCGTTCATTTGAAGAAATTTTCATGCGGCCCTAAACTGGGAGATCAGACATACTTCACTTGTTTATAACTTTTTTCCAGTAAAAGAAAACTTTTCAAAATTGGTATGAAATTTTGTGCATTTTTTCATTTAGTCAATGTTTACAGGGATTTTTCATTTGGTCAGATAGTAAAAATTACAGCTTTCACCATGTGCGTGGTATGTCGTCTGACAATTTACAGCGTCCGAAATCGAGTGTGCACAAGAAGAAGGCATTTCTAATTATTCCTTTCTATAGAATCCACATAATATCGGTGTCAAATTGTCGAGAATTTCGTGCGTTATGCATAATTACAAAACTTTTGTCTCCATCTTGAATAGAGTCGGGGCTAAATTCAACGGTATGTGGTCTTGTGTTCGTTCATTTGAGGAAATTTTCATGCGGCCCTAAACTGGGAGATCAGTCATACTTCACTTGTTTATAACTTTTTTCCAGTAAAAGAAATCTATTCAAAATTGGTATCAAATTGTGTGCATTTTTTCGTTTAGTCAATGTTTACAGGGATTTTTCATTTGGTCAGATAGTAAAAATTACAGCTTTCACCATGTGCACGGTATGTTGTCTGACAATTTACAGCGTCCGAAATCCAGTGTGCACAAGAAGACTGCATTTCTAATTATTCCTTTCTATAGTATCCACATAATATCGGTCTCAAATTGTCGAAAATTTCGTGCGTTATCCATAATTACAAAACTTTTGTCTCCATCTTGAATAGAGTCGGGGCTAAATTCAACGGTATGTGCTCTTGTGTTCGTTCATTTGAGGAAATTTTCATTTCGCTTTAAACTGGGATATCAGTCATACTTCACTTGTTTATAACTTTTTTCCAGTAAAAGAAATCTATTCAAAATTGGTATCAAATTGTGTGCATTTTTTCGTTTAGTGAATGTTTACAGGGATTTTTCATTTGGTCAGATAGTAAAAATTACAGCTTTCACCATGTGCACGGTATGTTGTCTGACAATTTACAGCGTCCGAAATCCAGTGTGCACAAGAAGACTGCATTTTTAATTTTTCCTTTCTATAGAATCCACATAATATCGGTCTCAAATTGTCGAAAATTTCGTGCGTTATCCATAATTACAAAACTTTTGTCTCCATCTTGAATAGAGTCGGGGCTAAATTCAACGGTATGTGGTCTTGTGTTCGTTCATTTGAGGAAATTTTCATGCGGCCCTAAACTGGGAGATCAGTCATACTTCACTTGTTTATAACTTTTTTCCAGTAAAAGAAATCTATTCAAAATTGGTATCAAATTGTGTGCATTTTTTCGTTTAGTCAATGTTTACAGGGATTTTTCATTTGGTCAGATAGTAAAAATTACAGCTTTCACCATGTGCGTGGTATGTCGTCTGACAATTTACAGCGTCCGAAATCGAGTGTGCACAAGAAGACTGCATTTCTAATTATTCCTTTCTATAGAATCCACATAATATCGGTGTCAAATTGTCGAGAATTTCGTGCGTTATTCATAATTACAAAACTTTTGTCTCCATCTTGAATAGAGTCGGGGCTAAATTCCACGGTATGTGCTCTTGTGTTCGTTCATTTGAGGAAATTTTCATGCGGCCCTGAACTGGGAGATCAGTCATACTTCACTTGTTTATAACTTTTTTCCAGTAAAAGAAATCTATTCAAAATTGGTATCAAATTGTGTGCATTTTTTCGTTTAGTCAATGTTTACAGGGATTTTTCATTTGGTCAGATAGTAAAAATTACAGCTTTCACCATGTGCACGGTATGTTGTCTGACAATTTACAGCGTCCGAAATCCAGTGTGCACAAGAAGACTGCATTTCTAATTATTCCTTTCTATAGAATCCACATAATATCGGTCTCAAATTGTCGAAAATTTCGTGCGTTATCCATAATTACAAAACTTTTGTCTCCATCTTGAATAGAGTCGGGGCTAAATTCAACGGTATGTGGTCTTGTGTTCGTTCATTTGAGGAAATTTTCATGCGGCCCTAAACTGGGAGATCAGTCATACTTCACTTGTTTATAACTTTTTTCCAGTAAAAGAAATCTATTCAAAATTGGTATCAAATTGTGTGCATTTTTTCGTTTAGTCAATGTTTACAGGGATTTTTCATTTGGTCAGATAGTAAAAATTACAGCTTTCACCATGTGCGTGGTATGTTGTCTGACAATTTACAGCGTCCGAAATCGAGTGTGCACAAGATGACTGCATTTCTAATTATTCCTTTCTATAGAATCCACATAATATCGGTGTCAAATTGTCGAGAATTTCGTGCGTTATTCATAATTACAAAACTTTTGTCTCCATCTTGAATAGAGTCGGGGCTAAATTCAACAGTATGTGCTCTTGTGTTCGTTCATTTGAGAAAATTTTCATTTCGCTTTAAACTGGCATATCAGTCATACTTCACTTGTTTATAACTTTTTTCCAGTAAAAGAAATCTATTCAAAATTGGTATCAAATTGTGTGCATTTTTTCGTTTAGTCAATGTTTACAGGGATTTTTCATTTGGTCAGATAGTAAAAATTACAGCTTTCACCATGTGCGTGGTATGTCGTCTGACAATTTACAGCGTCCGAAATCGAGTGTGCACAAGAAGACTGCATTTCTAATTATTCCTTTCTATAGAATCCACATAATATCGGTCTCAAATTGTCGAAAGTTTCGTGCGTTATCCATAATTACAAAACTTTTGTCTCCATCTTGAATAGAGTCAGGGCTAAATTCAACGGTATGTGCTCATGTGTTCGTTCATTTGAGGAAATTTTCATGCGGCCCTAAACTGGGAGATCAGTCATACTTCACTTGTTTATAACTTTTTTCCAGTAAAAGAAATCTATTCAAAATTGGTATCAAATTGTGTGCATTTTTTCGTTTAGTCCATGTTTACCGGGATTTTTCATTTGGTCAGATAGTAAAAATTACAGCTTTCACCATGTGCGTGGTATGTCGTCTGACAATTTACAGCGTCCGAAATCGAGTATGCACAAGAAGACTGCATTTCTAATTATTCCTTTCTATAGAATCCACATAATATCGGTCTCAAATTGTCGAAAATTTCATGCGTTATCCATAATTACAAAACTTTTGTCTCCATCTTGAATAGAGTCGGGGCTAAATTCAACGGTATGTGCTCTTGTGTTCGTTCATTTGATGAAATTTTCATGCGGCCCTAAACCGGGAGATCAGTCATAATTCACTTGTTTATAACTTTTTTCCAGTAAAAGAAATCTATTCAAAATTGGTATCAAATTGTGTGCATTTTTTCGTTTAGTCAATGTTTACAGGGATTTTTCATTTGGTCAGATAGTAAAAATTACAGCTTTCACCATGTGCGTGGTATGTTGTCTGACAATTTACAGCGTCCGAAATCGAGTGTGCACAAGATGACTGCATTTCTAATTATTCCTTTCTATAGAATCCACATAATATCGGTGTCAAATTGTCGAGAATTTCGTGCGTTATTCATAATTACAAAACTTTTGTCTCCATCTTGAATAGAGTCGGGGCTAAATTCAACAGTATGTGCTCTTGTGTTCGTTCATTTGAGAAAATTTTCATTTCGCTTTAAACTGGCATATCAGTCATACTTCACTTGTTTATAACTTTTTTCCAGTAAAAGAAATCTATTCAAAATTGTTATCAAATTGTGTGCATTTTTCGTTTAGTGAATGTTTACAGGGATTTTTCATTTGGACAGATAGTAAAAATTACAGCTTTCACCATGTGCGTGGTATGTCGTCTGACAATTTACAGCGTCCGAAATCGAGTGTGCACAAGAAGATTGCATTTCTAATTATTCCTTTCTAAAGAATCCACATAATATCGGTGTCAAATTGTCCAGAATTTCGTCCGTTATTCATAATTACAAAACTTTTGTCTCCATCTTGAATAGAGTCGGGGCTAAATTCAACGGTATGTGCTCTTGTGTTCGTTCATTTGAGGAAATTTTCATTTCGCTTTAAACTGGGATATCAGTCATACTTCACTTGTTTATAACTTTTTTCCAGTAAAAGTAAACTTTTCAAAATTGTTATCAAATTGTGTGCATTTTTCGTTTAGTGAATGTTTACAGGGATTTTTCATTTGGTCAGATAGTAAAAATTACAGCTTTCACCATGTGCACGGTATGTTGTCTGACAATTTACAGCGTCCGAAATCCAGTGTGCACAAGAAGACTGCATTTCTAATTATTCCTTTCTATAGAATCCACATAATATCGGTCTCAAATTGTCGAAAATTTCGTGCGTTATCCATAATTACAAAACTTTTGTCTCCATCTTGAATAGAGTCGGGGCTAAATTCAACGGTATGTGGTCTTGTGTTCGTTCATTTGAGGAAATTTTCATGCGGCCCTAAACTGGGAGATCAGTCATACTTCACTTGTTTATAACTTTTTTCCAGTAAAAGAAATCTATTCAAAATTGGTATCAAATTGTGTGCATTTTTTCGTTTAGTCAATGTTTACAGGGATTTTTCATTTGGTCAGATAGTAAAAATTACAGCTTTCACCATGTGCGTGGTATGTCGTCTGACAATTTACAGCGTCCGAAATCGAGTGTGCACAAGAAGACTGCATTTCTAATTATTCCTTTCTATAGAATCCACATAATATCGGTGTCAACTTGTCGAGAATTTCGTGCGTTATTCATAATTACAAAACTTTTCTCTCCATCTTGAATAGAGTCGGGGCTAAATTCAACGGTATGTGCTCTTGTGTTCGTTCATTTGAGAAAATTTTCATATCGCTTTAAACTGGCATATCAGTCATACTTCACTTGTTTATAACTTTTTTCCAGTAAAAGTAATCTATTCAAAATTGGTATCAAATTGTGTGCATTTTTTCGTTTAGTCAATGTTTACAGGGATTTTTCATTTGGTCAGATAGTAAAAATTACAGCTTTCACCATGTGCACGGTATGTTGTCTGACAATTTACAGCGTCCGAAATCGAGTGTGCACAAGAAGACTGCATTTCTAATTATTCCTTTCTATAGAATCCACATAATATCGGTCTCAAATTGTCGAAAATTTCGTGCGTTATCCATAATTACAAAACTTTTGCCTCCATCTTGAATAGAGTCGGGGCTAAATTCAACGGTATGTGCTCTTGTGTTCGTTCATTTGAGGAAATTTTCATTTCGCTTTAAACTGGGATATCAGTCATACTTCACTTGTTTATAAGTTTTTCCAGTAAAAGTAAACTTTTCAAAATTGTTATCAAATTGTGTGCATTTTTCGTTTAGTCAATGTTTACAGGGATTTTTCATTTGGTCAGATAGTAAAAATTACAGCTTTCACCATGTGCACGGTATGTTGTCTGACAATTTACAGCGTCCGAAATCCAGTGTGCACAAGAAGACTGCATTTCTAATTATTCCTTTCTATAGAATCCACATAATATCGGTCTCAAATTGTCGAGAATTTCGTGCGTTATTCATAATTACAAAACTTTTGTCTCCGTCTTGAATAGAGTCGGGGCTAAATTCAACGGTATGTGCTCTTGTGTTCGTTCATTTGAGAAAATTTTCATTTCGCTTTAAACTGGCATATCAGTCATACTTCACTTGTTTATAACTTTTTTCCAGTAAAAGAAATCTTATTCAAAATTGGTATCAAATTGTGTGCATTTTTTCGTTTAGTCAATGTTTACAGGGATTTTTCATTTGGTCAGATAGTAAAAATTACAGCTTTCACCATGTGCACGGTATGTTGTCTGACAATTTACAGCGTCCGAAATCCAGTGTGCACAAGAAGACTGCATTTCTAATTATTCCTTTCTATAGAATCCACATAATATCGGTCTCAAATTGTCGAAAATTTCGTGCGTTATCCATAATTACAAAACTTTTGTCTCCATCTTGAATAGAGTCGGGGCTAAATTCAACGGTATGTGCTCTTGTGTTCGTTCATTTGAGGAAATTTTCATGCGGCCCTAAACTGGGAGATCAGTCATACTTCACTTGTTTATAACTTTTTTCCAGTAAAAGAAATCTATTCAAAATTGGTATCAAATTGTGTGCATTTTTTCGTTTAGTCAATGTTTACAGGGATTTTTCATTTGGTCAGATAGTAAAAATTACAGCTTTCACCATGTGCGTGGTATGTCGTCTGTCAATTTACAGCGTCCGAAATCGAGTGTGCACAAGAAGACTGCATTTCTAATTATTCCTTTCTATAGAATCCACATAATATCGGTGTCAAATTGTCGAGAATTTCGTCCGTTATTCATAATTACAAAACTTTTGTCTCCATCTTGAATAGTGTCGGGGCTAAATTCAACGGTATGTGCTCTTGTGTTCGTTCATTTGAGGAAATTTTCATGCGGCCCTGAACTTGGAGATCAGTCATACTTCACTTGTTTATAACTTTTTTCCAGTAAAAGAAATCTATTCAAAATTGGTATCAAATTGTGTGCATTTTTTCGTTTAGTCAATGTTTACAGGGATTTTTCATTTGGTCAGAT
>CAXIWW010000879.1:0-25911 GCA_964036315.1 Acanthosepion esculentum | reverse complement strand
GGAATAATAATAAAAAATAAGAAGAGCAGGAAGAAGTTTTATCTCATTTACAGTTACCCAAGATAAATGAGTGATTTATGCTTTTCTGAAGGTATAAAAGCAAAAGAGAACCAACTGCCACAAGCTAGAATTTGAATTCTGCTCATCCAGTTTGATTGGTCTGGTTGCTAACAAATAATTCATCATGCTTCCCTCTTATTAAATTACCTAATGCAAATGTACTGTGTTCTATGTAATTAATAATAAAATATAAAGTACTATGAAAATGTAATAATAAAATAACCATCATGATAACAACTAATAATAAAGAATCCCGTGAAAAAAAAATTAATAAGTAAAATAACATAACATTTCATAAATTATTGAGTTACCTCTATCATGGTATTTCATCTCAGTTATTAAAATTTTTTAATTTATCAAAGAAAATTTTATAATATTTTAAATTTTATTATTTTTTTCATAAAGCATCTTCAAACAAAAGTAAAAGTCAATAAAATATTAAATATTTGCTGAAAATATGTTAATTTGTAAAAAAAAAAATAATTGGTAGTTAATAATTTAGATTTCGTAAAATTATGTCAATTCTGGTCATCCATATTTTCTGTCAACGCCTTTGTTTTGATTTATCGATTTGGTGACACGGTCAAATCAACTAAAAATGCGAGACCCTGCACCATAGGTTTTCATTAATAGAATATGACAATGGTTACCCAATGGTTATCCTTCTGCCCATCTCTCTGCCCATTAATGCAGACGGGCTTTCTAATCTGCCAGCATGTGGTATTGTTCTGTAACTCAACAATAATCTTGGGAGGAAAGTTTCAATCTTTTCTTGCTGAAAATGCTTTCAATCCCATCTTTATTGTTTGGACCATTCGTTGAGCAATCCCATTTGATTGCGGGGTGGTAAGGAGATGTTTTATATGAGACACAGCCAATCTTCCTTGACCACGAGCATAGACTTTCGTTACAGAATTTGGGAGCATTATCAGTTACTAATGTTTATAGTACTCCATTTCTAGCAAATATTATGCATAATATTTGTTTTACAGTAACAGATTTTTTATCCTGAATATGGAAAACTTCAGGCCAGGCGGAAAATGTGTCAATGAGTATTAGATATAAACCTACCCCATTAACTTGTGTATGATCCATATGAACTCTAGACTATGGTTCTGTTTCCTTAGGCCAAGAGTGTAACTTATTGTGGCAAAAATCCTTTACTTCGGTACATTTAGGACATTTGTATTTTTCTCCGCATTTCGAGTGTGGGACACCACGCTTCCCATTTTAACCACTTCTGTGTAGGAGTTATCCCACAATGCACATCATCATGTACGCTTTTTTAATTTCTTTTCTACATTTTCCCGTGGTATCACAAAATCCCCACTACAAATTAGACCATCTTTTATTGATATTTTGTGTCTGGTTTCTTTGTATGGTCTTTCTGCTTTTGAACAATGACTCCAATCCTTATTCTAGATAAATTTCGACTTAAGACTGGATCTTGTAACATCTCCATAACTAGTCTATTCTGAGGCAACACATCCGTTTCGACCCAATGCAAAATTTTATCCTCAACTTTTTTTATGTTTTTATTATTTTGTTCCTTTTCAAATCGTCTACGTGTGGTATTGTATTTCCCTTCACGTATTCTATATCATAATCAAAAGCCATCAACTTAATATTCTGGATGATGTAACTTTCGGAAATTCCTTCCTCGGGTGGAATATAAACTATAGAGGCTTATGATCGGATTTCAACAAAAAAAATTTCCTAATAAAAATTGTCTTGCTCCGTTCATACAATCGCAAGTGCTTCCTTTTCGATATTAGAGCTGGTATCAATGTCTGGAAAGATACATCACCGGGTGCCCTTACTGGAAAAGATTGCCGATACAGAATGGCTACTCACATCTGTGGTTAATGTAACGTCCTTTTTAGGGTCAAAAATCTTGACCACGGGTTTTCTAGGTGGAGCTTCTTTTAATTTAATGAAGGCTGTTTAGTGTGTCCATTCACACTCCTTATTCTTCTTTCGCAATTCAGAAAACGTTTCAATTCTTTCAGAATATTTTGAGAAGAATTTGCTATAAAAGTTAGCTAATCCGAGAAATAATTCCAATTCTTTTTTATTAAGAGAAGATACATTTAATATTTTTGTATTAATGCCGGGCCCGGCGAAGTACCGTTTCTTGAAATTTGGTAAGCCAAAAATGTTAGTTCTTTGCACTTAAATATATACTTATCTTCGTTCTTGTTTTAGTTTAGGTCGCCACTGGCGGCACCTAAATATATATCGTCTTGATAAATTATCATATTTTCTATTCTCCCCACAAACAAATTTTTGATAGCTTTTTGGAAAATTGAGCTGACTATCTTCATTCCAAGTGGTAAGCGGGACCATCTAAGTAAGCCTATGGGGAAGTTTATTGTTGTGATTTCCTTAAATTCGTCATTTATTTGAATTTATTGGTACGCATTTTTCAAATCAATTTTCGTAAAATATTTCATTTCTGCCAGAGAATGTAGTATATTTTCTATGTTTGGAATAAGGTAGGAATCCGAACGAATGATTTACGCTTACTTTGGAATCGCTGCAAACGCTAAAGTCACCATCAGGTTTTCTAAAAACCATAATAGGTGATGTCCATTTGCTGCCTCCGGGTTCTACATATTGAAGAATGCCTTCTTCTACCATTTTTCGCAGCTCATCAACTACCATATGCTTTATATTATTAGGAAGCCTATGGCTTTCAAAATACGATGGATTGACATTTCTTTTTAACTTAAGGCTCGCTTTATAGTTTTTTAATGTCCCAGTTTCAGGACTTTCCGTGTCCATAGTATTAAGTATGTGCTATTAATATTTATCAAAACAGTTCCTATTAAACCTTGACTTTTTCTACAGTCTACGACTGTTTCAATAGTGATTTTTTCAAATCTTTTTTCTTTTTTTTCTTTTCAAATCCTATTCTATCCTGGTCGAGCGTAATCTCGGCATTCATCGACTGTTTCTATCTATTTTGCTCCCAATGCCATCTGCTAGTTGGTCGATGAAAGTCTGCATGGCCTGCCAGGTGTCTTCTTTCCATTCATTGGTTGCCAGAACATGCTAGTTCATCTTTGCTTCTATAACAATGCCTAGCAAACCTCAGTCTCCTCTCTCTCAAGATCTCACTAATTGGAGGAATATTCCCATACAATTCTTTTTTGGTAGGATGTTTTTTCCAGGAAATATTGAGCATTTCTCTCAGCATTCTTGTGTATGCACCATCTAAAGTTTTCTCAAGGATTGGTGTTAATGTCCAAGAGGTGCCTCCATAGATTAGGATTGATTCATCAGTTGCTTTGAAGAAACTTCCAGATTCTGTTAAGCTTGTTCAGAGCTGCCTATGCGTTTCCTAATCTGATCTCCATGTCTCGTTTCCAAAGTACCTTGAAAGGACCCTAATATTTTTATACATGTTTCATCAAACTGTCTTAATCTTACTAGGCTTTTCTTTAATTTTGGTTTCGATAATTGTTTCCAAAAAATCTTCGGAATAAAGGTCACTTCGCTTCCAGTGTCAACTTGCATTTTTAAGTTTACCCCGTTTAATTTAATATTCGTGAAGGTGTTCTTTCTGTTTCTGCTTTCTATTTTTACATCGTTGTATATAATTTCGACATTTTTACATTGGTACTTCCCCTTCTACATA
This sequence comes from Acanthosepion esculentum, assembly GCA_964036315.1. Classification (NCBI taxonomy): domain Eukaryota; kingdom Metazoa; phylum Mollusca; class Cephalopoda; order Sepiida; family Sepiidae; genus Acanthosepion; species Acanthosepion esculentum. The sequence continues at coordinate 22,211 of CAXIWW010000879.1, read as the reverse complement.
TGACTTGAAAGTGATTTTTCTTTTTGCACTTATTACCTGTCTGTCCCCATGCTAGACATTTCTCTCTTTGATTCATGTTTATAGTTGCAATATTTGAATTTTATCATTGTTCTTTTTATCGCACATGTGTCCATAAACTAAGGTTGGTTTTCATTTGTATTAAATTTTTTAATTAACTCTTCTTGTTGTATGAAGCCTCTAAAGTCATTTGGCTCGTCTGTAACCGTTCTAAAGATTTTATTCTATGAGAGGTGTTGTACAGTCCTTTTTACTAATTGGAGTTGTGATTATTCCTTGTTATCCTAGTTCATGAAATTCACAATATCCACTGGCATTTTTTAACCTTCTTATATATTTTGTAATAGGCTCCCCAAATTCTTGTTTCGGTGCTAAGAATTTGGTTCGTTCGGCTATGATTAATCTTTTTTTTGGTTGAATATTTCTCAATATTATTTCTTTGACGTGCTTAAATGTCAAATGTTCAATTTCAGCCGGGTAAATCATTAACGAAATCTGTTTAATGGCTTCGCATCAAAATAGATACGTGATTTCTTTCTGTCCTTCAGGCGTTTGGTCATCTCGTAACCTCTTTATTCTGGCACGTACCTCAAAGCATTTTATCCAAATCTTTACGTTTTCAGGTTATTCTGTGTTCAACAGAGTTGACAGGCGATGCCATTTTGTTATGTTGATCAAACTTATTAGTAGTAGATCTTCTACGTACACGATATTTATTTGTAAAAATACGAAATGTGACACAAGGCCAAAAGGAGGAATAGGGAAAGGATGGTCATGTTCTGTCTTAATATTAAACTTAGCTAACCACAATCACTGATCCAAACGTACAACAATAATCCACACACCAAAACAACGCATTCTTACTTACCACCCGTAGAACACCCACCATAATACCTCAATATCTCTATGAAGTCCTAAATAGTTCCCATATTTACAATTCTTGTCTGTGGAGGAGGGGGAAATAATAACAATTTAACATTTGAACCCCAATGTGTATATAAAATATGAATAAAAAATATTTACAAGAAACTAAATAAAATAGTGTTAGTAATAAAAAAAAAAAAACAACACTAATCATTAATTGTGACAGAAACATCAGTTACCAAGAGGAAATTAATTTGAGACTTCTTAATAAAATAAAACACTCATTCGTCCAAACACTCACTCAATCACACACTCATTCAAGCACAACAATTACGAAACACACACCCCAAAACGAAAGGCACCCCGCATCCACCAGGGAACTGATGTCTCTAGTCACCTAAACAAGAGAGGAGAGGGAGAATTAAACTAAAGAAAATGGGGACAGAAATAAAAGGGGCCCATGAGCATTTATCCCTAGCTAAATTAACATAAAGGAAGAAATTAAAAGACAAAGACCAATCCTAAACTAACCTAATTTCGAGTGGGGTTGCCAATGTTTAACCCAGATAGAGCAATATCCTGATACCTAACCGGCATCAAAGTGCCGCTCCAAGTCATCCCCTTTTTATCGACGCAGACGTGTTAGATTGCCAAATTCTTATGAGGATATCCGCCGTCCTAATCTTGACTTTAAGCTGATGTTTAAAGTACAAGATCAGTTGGGAAGAAGTGACCTTCTCGCCTCCACAGAATCCCTCCATATCACGACTTTCATAACACCTAGCAAGCAAAAGAACACATATTCTTCAGCCATCGTCATTGGCGGTACCACATTGCTACAGACAGAACTAGCCTCAAGGATGAACAACTTTCCGTACAGCATGTCTTCAACAAACTTGCACAACTGGACTACGAACCTGCAATGAAAGAAGACGTAACCCATGGTCTCCACCTCCTTATCACAGCGAAAGCAGTTTCGAGAATTCTCCAGCTCCGCCGAACAAGGATTTTTGCCGACCCAGAAGGCCCTACGAATCACCAGCCAGGTGAGTGATGCCTCATCATTATTGAGGCATTTCAACTCGGGCACCCAAGGCCATATTGAACGTGCCTCCTGCTTCGTAAGACAGAGCTCATCAATCAGATCATCTTGTACGGATCCCCTAACACATGCCCTTCGAGACCACGCCTGGACATTGGAGAGGCAATCCAACGCCCGTAAGAGGTGTTCAAGAGCAATACGACATTCCTGATAGAAGGAGCACTCGCCTCTGGTAAACGGTAGTCCTCCTCCTCGCACGAGTGCACACTTCTCAGGAATGGAAAGTTCTTATGGGCGTCTTCCTTCCAGAATTTGCCCTCCTCATTCGATTCGCGACACATTCGATCTAGAAACGCGATGCGAAGTGTATGTTGACAAGTCTCATCTCTAGGCATACATAGACCGCCTTCAGAAGGATGGTAATAACAGATCTCCTGACTTATCTTAGCGGCTTTGCCACCCAACAAGAGGGAGAACAAGAGTTTTACTAATGCAATTAGTGTAGTAGACAAAAGTGGAAATACAGAGTTGGTAAAAGAGAATCGGGTAGATGTGCGAGGCACATACTTCTGCCCTCCCCTTTAAGGAAAGATTCCTCCAGGACCACAGTTGAACTGCGACCTCGGCTTTCTCCTGTACTTCCGACCAATTCATTTCTAACAAGAGACCAGGACCGAAGCAAACGCCGACTATCTTGACCAGACGGTCCGTCCAGAGAAAAGGTCCGGGAAGAGAAACACTCTCCCACATACCCGACCGCAATCCAACAGACTTATTGCGGTTGATCTTGGCCCCTGTCACCGTCTCGTACACTCTGATTTCTTTACTGACTTCGTCAATCTCGGCTCTGCTCGACACAAGAAACGAAACATTGTCAGCATAGGCGGAATACCTAGCCGTGGTGCTAGCAGCAGGTAAAGAAATTTCACGTCTTTAACTTGCGAAGGAAAGATTCCAACGCAAGAACGTAAAACAAAGGCGAAAGCGGACAACCTTGATGAATGGAGCGAGACAATACGAAAGGCTCCGATCAAACTCCATTAATTTCCACCATCGCATCAGGAGACGCGTACATATGTCAGATCCAGGTGCGAAAGTATGGTCCAAAAGCGGTCGACGAAAGTACAGACTCCAGAAATCGATGGTCCATCCTATCGAATGCCTATCTAAATTGATCAGTGTGGCTTCACTGTCAACTTGCTCGACGATCAAGCGTACCATATGAAGGCTGTCCTGAATAGTCATGTTCTTCACAACAAGTCTGTTCGGAGCCAATCAGACTAGGGAGAACAGCCTGCAAACGGTTGGCTAAGATCTTGGCTAAAATCTTTAACTGTATTTAACATTGTTAAAGTCAGAAAGTTACCTATCCCATACTCAATGTTTTTGTCCTTGTGAAGCAACTTGATCACACACCTGGTGAAGCTTAGTTGTTGAAAATCAGTGCCAGCAAAGGAATGAAAACGAACGACTGCCTCAAGTACAGTTCAGCGCTTCCCAGATTTCAGACTGTGATGTGGCCCTCACACCCACCCGCTTCAGCTGCCTCGAGACAGAAAAAGTCTAGATAGGCGTCGAACTGACCAGACTGGGCTCCCTGGTGAACAGGTCTTGAAAGTAGTCACAAAAAGCCTCACAAATGCCCGCGTTTGTAGTTACCGTCCGGCAATGTGACGCATGCGATATGTCGAAGTGATGCATTCCTAACTTCCTAACTTCCTCTGCACATAATTCAGCGGCCATATTCGTTGCCTCGGAAGACATTCTTTTTAACCTAGCCCTAACTACCAAAGCTTGATCCTTCTTGATAAGCAAGGTGGCCAGCTCCGCCTTAGTTAAAGCTATGTCTCCACTATCACGGGATTTGATCGCCCGATATGTCTTTTGCACTGCTAACCCTGCTAGATTGAGTCAGTGACTAAAATCAGCAGCAAAAGACCTAAGTTTAGATTTTAAATTATCCCACCACTTATTCCCAACTTCAATCACCGTGAATTCCCTCTGTAGTGTTAGCAATAGCCGGTCCCGGAAATCTTGTTCACCAAATAATGAAAAATTCAATTTCCAGTAGCCAGCCATTTTAACCTTAGGCTTCTCTAAGTTTACACGAACCCGGACAAGCCTATGTGTAAACTATAAAATGGAAAGTTGGACAAACTCCCTACGTCGACTCTCTTAACTAGGTCTCGGTCGATGTAGTTAGAACGCACCACATAATCCTAGCTGCCATTCCTAGTAGTCCATACTACTACTCGCGGATGCTCATTTCAATACCTATTGTTACGTACCACGAAAAGTTGTAACTTTAGGTAGACAAAATCCATCAGTAAACTATGGGTCTTTTCCTATTGGTCTTTCCCCTCCAAGTGAGTTTAATCAATGAGCGACAAACACGGGGAGTCACAAAAATGAATAACAATTTATTCTGTAATTATACAATAATATGGTAAATGCATTAAAACGCAAAATGTAATGGAATATCGGTTGAGGACAAAACAAATAACAAAAAACACAGGAAAGATAAAAGAAAATTCTACCAAATATGTCCTTACAGGAAAATCATGAATTTTACAGTTACTGACCTTATATCAGACTTACATGTATATAGTATTAATGACGAAAGAAATGACTTACCCCGGAGATCGAAACGAGCAGGGACGTGTCTTGCATACAAAGTGCTGAAAAGAAAATATGGCCGCTCTTGGTGGCGCAATTTATGACTGCTTGTCTCGTCTCTACGAGACAGGATTTGCACATATGCAAATTCTGGCTAGCTTGAGGAGCCATAAAAAGCAGAGTCGGGAGCTGATGCGTGCTAAGCGACTTACGGATTACATTTGCTAGTCTGACGAGTATATTGACAAGAAGAAGAAGAAGCAATAGAGCAAAGACACAATTACTTAACTTTGGAGTAAACAGTTCTTCGTTTCTTTCTCCTTTTCCTTTCTCTTTCTTTTCTTTATCTTTTTTATATCTTTGTTGTTGTTGATGAAAAGTTCGTATACAGGAACTCTCTGTTTTTCTTTCTTATTCTTTATTTTCAATCTCGTCTAGGGATTGTATAACGAACAGCGTTGAATGCTTTTTCACTTTGGTTTGGTTTGTTTTGTTTTGTTTTACGGCATATCAACCTCAATGGGTTATTTAATGCCGACAAGTTTTTAATTATTGTTAACATTATTTTTCTTCAAAAATGTATTGCTAGTAATATTTTTCCTTCAATAATGCATTGCTGGGAATATTTTACCTTCAAAAATCTATTGCTGGTAATATTTTTCCTCCAAAAATGCACCACTGGTAATATTTTTCTTCAAAAATGCACTGCTGGAATTTTTTTCTTCCAAAATGTATTTCTGGTAATATTTTTCTTCAAAATGTATTGCTGGTCTTAAAACCTATTCTTACACTTTCATAATGTCATGACCCCAGTTTGGGGTTAACTATTTGTCCATAGCGGGTACCCTAACAGGTGCTACCACCCCGGGTCAGGGTGGACCTGGGAACACCAGCAACTAAGAGGTGGTTCCACGCTCCTCAAAACCTCCTGATCAGAGGCTTTGCTGCTGGATATAGTTTATCGTCATATCCAGAACACCCCATTGGAGGGGTCTTACCGCTGACTTTTCCAGCTCACAAAACTTGAGATCTTCAAAATTTCACTGGTTTCTCCCAGTTAAGAAATCCAATTGATTTCTTTTAAATCTCCATCTGTCGCAAACACTTCTCCAGATTAATCGCAGGATTATCTCATTCCGTCGTCTCTGTTCGAAGACTTTTCGACTGAAAAGAAAGCGTATTTTTCTTTCGCGCTTTGCTTTCCCATGTGACTTCTGAAATTCCAAATAAGGGCATAGGCTGGGGCTTGGCGAGGGTTTATCTTCGGGGTCACCCACTCCCTATATTCTTTAGTCGTGTCATGGAGAGTAGAATGTCGATCAACTTGTCTGTGTGTCATCCGGTTAAAATCAGGTGGTGGCTGCCTTCTCGTCATCACGTGATCTAGAAAAACCTTATAATGACTAGCTTAAATGCTGCCATATCCAGCGGCATTTAAGCTAGTAAACTGCGGAGGGCCCTTGCTTGGTCCTTCATCACAATAGGCTAGGATGAATAGATGTGATAGGCCATAATAAACTACAGAATAACTCAAAACTAAAGAAAATTACAAATCACAGTTATTTCAATTTTTCTAATGATTTTTCTTTAAAAATATATCCACGAGATTATTTTGAATATAGATGAAAATGAAACGAAATTATTAGAAATCGATAATACTCGGAAATGATTTATTAAAATTAGTTTTTAAGAATGAATATGCTAATGAGGCATCACATTGACATTTGTACAACGAATGTTTTGGTTATATAAACTGAATTGAGTATACAATGAACGAATATTGGAGTTGAACCGTTTTACAAATGATTAGAGTTTCCGCTTCAGAAAGACACCAAATTTTCATTATTATAAGGATCGTGAGAAAAAAACACAATAGAGAATGAAACGGCCTTTGCAAGTCTGGTCAAGATATTATTATTATTTTCTTTTATTTTTACAACTTTTGTTTAATTTTAATGTACTTCACTTCTCTTTCACATGCTTTTAAAATATTAAATAGAAAATTTCTATTATTTCTTCCTATCTTGGAAAATATTTACTTATTATGTATTTTGTTGTTTATTAAATAACTATGGATGGGGGGAATACCCCTACACGCATGCCACCAATATGCCACTGGGTGGCATGCCACTAGCGTTTACCACTGGTGAGCCACCGCCGGCGTGTTCGTCTCGCCAATGTTACTTCTGGTGGACCGCTAGAGGCCCACCGCTGGAGGCCCACCGGTGGACCGCTGGCGGTACAACCGGTGGTCCGCCAGTGCACCACTAGTGGCGTGTAGGGACGTAACACTATCGACAAGATCAAACCTGCAGATAAAGTCTCGAAACGAATTAACAGCATTCCAATCATCTGCTAGAACTACCGAACGCGATGTCGTCAAGAACGGTTCGATTCACCGAAACAAATCAGGCCGCTTTGCATGGTTATTGTGCGCATAAACCCCAATGAGACGAAGAGCCTTATCCTTTATGCCTGCCTGCCTGCCGGATCCGCGAAGACAAGAGCACACGCTGCATTCACAGACATGCTTACTAGCCACGAAACACCTCTCGAGTGTCCATCAAAACATGATGAATACATGGTAAACCTCTTAGATAGAATGTCCTCATGATCGCCACTTAAAACCAGGTCTCCTGCACACAACATATATCCACCCCGAGTTGCTGAAGATCGCGAACGAGCCTCACCCTACGAGACTACTACCTCAAGCCTCGGACATTCAAACTTGCTAATCAGAGAGCCATTGTCAGTCCGATTAGGGTTGGGAAACTGGTTTGAACATGGTCGGGTAAAGGATACCGAGGCCTTCCCCATTGACCCCTGGCCCATCTCATTCTTGATAGTGCCGTCCTGAGAGAGACGGCCAATATCCTGTGGGAAAGTTAATCTTAATGCCCTATAGAGAGAGGGGGAACCAAAGCTGGGGCCCTCCCTGAATAAAATTGTTTTAACTTGTTTAGGTGCTCGTTCTCAAGTATGATTATAGCGGACAACAATTTAAATGCTTCAAGTACCTCCTCGACCATACCCCACGTCTGCCGTGTCCCCGACCCAGTGCGAATGACGCTGCGCCATGAGAAAGATCCGAGGATCCTCAACATCTTTATAATTATACTGATTAATGAACAACAGGTATCTGAGATTTTTTATTCTGTTGCCATAATTCTTGGCACTTTCCGACTGGGCCGTGGAAATGCGACAGACATCCTCCCCTAGCTTGTGTCGCAATTTTTTCGTTTTTTTCCTTTTTCCCATGGCATCAGCCGAAGGACTCCTTTGAAGTTTGGATGCTTTGAGGCATTTTGGGATGTTTTGGTGGGGGAGGGAGAAGAACTAGAGAGTGAGGTGTACTTATCCTGGAGGGGCTGAGATCTCTATTGAATGGGTGAATTTTTCAGGGAGTCGAATGTCGATTTTGAGACAGGGGAGGACGGGGTAGAGGTCGAGGTGGGAACTGCAGTTTTTCTTAATTTGTCCTTTAGTTTTTTCGAAACCGGGATCGTATTTCTTTTTCTGATGTTCCAATGAAATGTTCGCTTTAGAGACAGGGGCGTCACCCTTAACATTGATAGAGGGAGTGGGAAATGGGGGCCGAGATTTCGACCCAACCAAGGGTTTAACCCCACCGGTTCAGGAAGCTGGCATGCCCATCACAGGCGAGGCGGAATTTAAAAGACGCGGTCAGAGTTGGGTTTTGGTCAAATGGGGCCTGACTTCCAGAGGCCTTCTTCTCTGGGCACTTCCAACATGCTGGTTTTTCGGCGGGTCACAATGACCGGCAGCTTCAGGCCTCCTACATCCAGACAGTTGGGGATGGAGTAAAAGGCTTTACAGTCCAACATTAACTCGAATCTCCATCCCCCGTTCAGACTATCGCGAGAGGCAGTCAGTATGTCGCCATACTTAGGGGAACAAATTTTTCGTGATCACGGAATCGCGGACGGAATTACGGAATCGTTAAACTTAAACGGAATCTGGGTATTTAATCTAATTTTCAATAACAAATGAATTATTTGAGATAGAAGTCAGAAGGTCACGGCTCGGTCTTAGCCACCGATATCCATTACTAAAGTGGAAATGGGAAAATAGACACTAGTTGATGCAAAAATTGGAAGAGAGAGAGAGAGAGAGAGAGAGACAAGGAAAAGATTCTAAATAATTTGTAAGAAAAGTAAATGCTATAACTTGCTTACCATATAATTTAGAAATAAGAACAAAAAACATTCTTCAAATACCATTCTATGAAACGACTGGCTTGTCTACTCCGAAGTTTACCGTCACACAGAGATTCTCCCTGATTAATAATTGCATCATCTTCAGTGCTTCATCATTGTAAAACAAATTTAAATTGAACAAAAAATATTTCAATAACATCATCTATCAATGATTATTTTTTTCATATTTTATTTATATTATGTACTCTAAACTAATTGTATGAATAAGCAACAAATTGCCAAAATGACTGAATCAAGTCAATATAGTGACTCAACCTCAAAAGTTCTGCCTGCTCCTCTAAAAAATAAATAAATAACATGACCCTAGTATCTAAAATTTGTGTAGAGTAGAGCAATTTCCTGATTACTTTTATACAGAAGAAAATATGTTATTTTGCACAAATTCTATCTCCATAGTGTTGACATTTTTAGGGTTGATACATCAAATCAAAAACTCATTTGACAAAAAAGTCGGCTTAACAGAAACAGAAGACAACCAAAACTTTGTTGAAGAGTAAAGAGGTACGAGATGATTTTATCCTTTATTTTTTTTAAATTTGCACTTTGACATTCCACAACACAAAATTGACAAAATGAGACCATTCATATTAAAGCATTGTAAGGAAGCTGGTACTATTCCAAGTATCAATTGTGCTAGGTACCTTCATCTGTCAAAATTGTTTTCTTGTCACTTTGCTGCCCTGAAAGCCAAGATTTGTAGATATTTGCTATTTCATTATATGCAATAAATTTTTTAATTATGTTTTTGATTTCAGTTTTAATAATAATTATAGCATATTGTATTGCAATTTTCTTATAAAATACTATAAAAATGGAAAATGCTGTCAGATGCTCTCCAATAGATTGAGGGACCTCGAATATTGTATATTGGTCCTACGCCTGCCTTCATACTCTGTTCTGAAAATCAACTCTTTCATGATGATATCATGACTTGAGGCTTGCACACAATCTTCAGACGTGGGTAGCAATATGTCCCACATGAAAAAACCTGTACCCTTGAAAGTTCTTTGAGGCTTAATCCCCATGAACTACAGAGATTTAACCACTGTCTTTCGTAGAGTGACAAATTTTGCGTGTGCGCTTGTTCACCATGAAGACTGACACAATGTGTTTCTCAATTTTCTTTAATTCTTGGGGGTCTTCCAAAAGTTCTCCATCTACCACAAGGTAAGCGTAACTCTTGGCACGCCATATTGATAATGCATTTAGGAGAGGACTTCCAAAAACTGGATAATTCCCCAGTCATCGCATTGTCACTTGTCTTCTTAGATACATGACCTCCATACTTTGGGTCTTTTCACTATTTTGGTTATTATTGACCTCCATAATTAAGTTCTTTTCCATATTTTGGCCATTATTGGCCTTCATATTTTGGACCTTTTTAATATTTTGGTCATTCTTGGCCTCCGTTTTTAAAGAGCCCTCAAGTGCTGGGTACTCCTCAACATTATTTTTGTCAGGTGGGATCTACTCCACTCCTTGAACAAATGTTTTTTGACCGACTGCTTTGAATCAGCCATTTTTAATTTTTTAAAAAGACAACCAAGAAGGAATAATTTTTATTTTTTCATGATTATAAACAAGAAAAGGGAAGTGGATAGGTGAATGGAAATAGAAAAAATTAACCGCAATAAGCAAATTAGTTTTTTAGAAATAAATAATAATTTCCTCTTCGACAAAAAGGAAATACAAAAACAATCGATGCATGAAACTTTTTAAAATGGACAAAACTTGATTTAACAAAATCGGTTGAACATGAAAATTAGACAAAAACGTTTAGACGCGTAAAATTAAACATATAACAAGTTTTTTATATATAAATTATAATAGCAACAAAAAAAAAGATAAAACAAATTCTGAAAACAAAAATATTACCAAAAACGCCACTCGTAAAATATAACAAATAAAAAAATGGCCAAACAAAACAAGATGTTACACAAAAACAAGTTGAACAAAACAAGATATCCGGCGTTACAAAAAACAAGTCTATCCAAAACAAAAACGTAACACAGAAACAAGTCTTACAAAAAGGACAACGTAACACGAGAACAGAATTAAAAAATAAATTGAATAAACAAGAAATGAACATTTAAACTAGGAAAGGAATGTGTCTTAAAGTAAAGACAAGCGACAAAAACAATGAAATAAATAACACAAAAATAACAAAAATTATATTAGCAAAGAAAATGAAAATTATTTCAGGCAAGGATTGCAACAAATTTTTAAAAGTAAAAATAAATCCAGTAAATCAAAGATCTAATAAAAATAGTTGTAAACAAGGATAAAATGAAAACTGGGGGAGGGTAAAAAATTACTGAAAAAGAAAATTCGATCTTTAAACAAAAACTGTCAGAAAATAATTTTTTTTTTTAAACTTTAAATCACAGGTAATAACACAAAAGTTCCAAAGAGTAACAAAAAAGTCATGCGCTAAGGTCAAAAGCGGTCGGTGACAAAGAAAGAGCGTTTACACTGACTCAATGTTGTCGCTGAACTCTAGTATTAGCTCTCTTTATGTTAATTACCTATTAGCTAAACCAATCTCATTACAGATACATTGTATTTATTTTCAATTTTTCAAATTGATGTTTACTTATATTGCTCTATGATCTATTGTAATGTAATTCAGTATGTAATTCAGTCAGTTAAGTGCCACACATGATACTCACTTGGGCGATCATTCGATACATGATTGACGAGGCAGTAGGTTGCTATTTCTTTCTGCGGTAGCCTGGTTGCCAACCAAGGATAAAGAACCCAGTCTGTCCTTCTATTCAACCCATAGCTGGGGGAGAAGAGATGGATTCATACCTTTCCCAACGGTATTTGTGCGTAAGTGAATATAACGAACACGACAGGAATTCAAACTCGGTTCAATGATTTCTCATTCCAAGCCGATATCCATTACACCACAACGCATGTAATTATGTAATTAGGTTGCAATAAAATTTGTATTTTATATGATTACTACCTTATGAAAACTAAATGTAGTAGAGTGGGGGGAGGGCTTATATCATAGATTTAATGGGGGAGGGGGCCACAAGACCCTTTCCCCGATTGCCACGACCGAGTTTGTCATCATTATCATCATTATTATTATGTTTTTGTTTTTCTGGTGTAGATTTAAAATTTTAACTGCTTTTCATTTCAGATTAATCTCCAAAACAAATACAATTTTACTGATATTGATATTTACTGATATGGAGGACCTAGCATAATGAGATAGTGATGTTTTGGAGTGGGATTATAGCTGATGTAGTGGTGAGTTCATCGTGGGTTTCATATAGTGTTAAGATGACAAATACACATTAATTTTTTGAAGGCCCATGTGAAGTCAATATGTCTCCACATGTTCCCTAATATTCCTACGCTAGTGGTCACATTGGGTGTGCGTAGGGAAGTAGTTCCTGAGATACTGTTACATCCCCCCTCAGCAAATGAAGAGTCATTGTTTGTTGTGTTTGTTCTGTATCTTGTTGATTTGTGTATTTCACGGCCACTTCTGATTGTGTTGGTATGCTGATGCTGCCATAGCATTTTATTGGGGTGTCGTTGTATGCTACCAGTTTCATTTCGCTCGTGTTTGTTTTCAATTTTGGAAAACCATCACAGTCTAATTTTTCTGGAAACATTCTACGGAATGTAGAAACTGGTAGTGTGTTGGCTTGGGCACCTGTATCAATTTTTAGTCACAGGCTGTGGATTCCACTTCTGTTTGACAGTCTTATGTTGAAATATTCGAAGGCTTCATCTCTCTGGGAGATGGCGGGTATTGTTATGCTATTAAATGTTAGGCCTTCGAACTCTTCCTCTAGACTTTGGGTATTGTATACTGCATCATTCCGGATGGATTGCCTATTTCCGTACGAGTTCTTCTTGTATTGGGGTTGATATTGTGACCTTGGTTCGTTATGGCCTCTGCTTCTGGACCTTGACCTTGGTCTTTGTTTTGTTTTGCTTGTCAAGCAAACTGTTGCCCAGTGGTTGGCTTTACCACATGTATTACACATTGATCGAAATGCTGAACAGGCTTCACGGCGAAGTGCATCACTTCTTCCACAATTAAGGTAGTTTTTTGCTTACCTAGCACATGTTGGTGGACCTGTGGCTTGTATAGCCGTGCTCATATCTTAAACTTTCTTCTTGTACTGCATGACCCTAAGTTGTTTAATGTGAGCGTTGGAAGTTTTGTATGTTTTGCCAATATTAAGTGTCTCCTCAAGTGTTAGTTTGTCATCTTTCCTTAACAGTTCTTTCTGGAAATTGGTGCGATTGGGGTGCTGGCGATGATAAGTTCGTTTATCCGCTGCTGTTGTTCAGTTTCAGATAGTAAACATCTTTGTGTCAGTCCCTATTAACAAAATCGTTTAGCGACTCCTCTGCTTTCTGTCTATATGACATTAGTTTGAGGTGAGTCACCCTGTAATTTTCTTTCGGTTCTAGTTGTTCTAGAAAATTATTAAAGATATTTTATTTTCAAGGAAACGTTTTTCTTCCACTGTGAGCGTCCTTTTTAGCCCGTTGTTGCCTACTCTTAATAATTTGGCTTACTTGTTGTTCTGTTTTATTATTTTATTTACAATGAATACAGCTCCATTCGTTGTTTGAAAAGTTTGAATGTTTCCGCCACCTTTGGTGTTGTCCAATCCATGGTAGGGATATCGCTGACAGCCATTGTAAATTAGAACACATTCACACTCACACAATAAGCAAATAGGCCTTTTTTTATTTGTCTGTTATGCGTATGTATGTGTGGGCAGAGATAAAAACATGGAAGGTATATTGTGTGTGCGCTTGTTACTGTTCACTGTGTGTGTGTGTGTGTGTGTGTGTGTGTGTGTGTGTGTGTGTGAGGTAGTAGAGGGAAGCGGTATGCTGACACGGGAAAGAAAAGGAAATAATGAAATTGACAACTGAGAATAGGGACCACTCATGTCTAGAGATGCAATACAAATAAAAATAAAATGTTCGTTTAAGAATATTTTCTTAAAAGTATGAACGGGTTACCTTGATCAATTTTTTTCAAGTTGTCGCTTCCAGTGCGATATTTTTTGTATTGCTTTATTCTTTTTCCTGTTTAAGGCCCTGTTGGCGCTTGCTTCTTTTCCACTGAACTGTTTTTTAGTCAATATATGTTGATATCAACGTAGTTGTAGTTGTTTTTTGTTTTTTTTTGTTTTTGTTTGTTTGTTTTTTGTTTGTTTGTTTTTTGTTTTTCAATTTAGCGTGTTTTCCGCTGCCACCATGTTGTGTTGGTTAGTGCTGTTGTATGTTAATTACAAAGACGTTGTTGTATTAATAGGTTTTTATTAACACTCAGACTGATATGTCATGATAAAAAGTAATCCAGTCGTCGTAGTAGTAACTCTTATGTCCCACTTTTGCAAAGAGCATTACTTTATAGGATTGGTTATGCTAATTAGCCCTTTGCTAAACCAACCACATCACATCTCCCTGAATCTTTTGGGTTTCACGCGCTGCGTGGATCTACGGCTTCTCCTACATTCCACTACCCCCTCACTGGTTTCATTATTTCTCCTTATGGGAGACCTGGATCTATCTCTTTCATTCTCATCTTCGAATGTTTCATCCTCGGAATCATCTACAGAGCTTCGGCCGTCCATTGATTCCTTTGACCTGCTTTCTTGTTCATCTGAACTATCTTCGGCTCGCAATTCCTAATAAAATTGTCGAGCTCTGAATTGGTCTTCATGAGCCAAAATACCTTTTCCATTCTTGGATATTAATGCTATATTCTCCTTTTTTGCATTATGAAATTTGCCTTTTCCGGATCATTTTCTTTGTTTCTTTTGTACCATAAGTCCTCATTAGTCGAGTAAGACATTGCGAATGGAGCTCTAATCTGTCTGCCCATTAATGCAGACGGGCTTTCTAATCTGTCAGCATGTGGTATCGTTCTGTAACTCATCAATAACCTTGGTAGGAAAGTTTCAATTCTTTCTCGCTGAGAAGAAAACTCCTTCAACCCCATCTTTATTGTTTGTTTATTTATTGTTCAGCAATCTCATTTGATTGAGGGTGATGAGGAGGTGTTTTATAAAGAATACAGCCAATCTTCCTTAATCGGGAGCATAAATTTTCGTCACAGAATTCTGGAGCATTTTTAGTTACTAATGTTTTAGGTACTCCATTTCTAGCTGTTATATCAAGCGTATGGTTGCAAGGGAAAAAAAGACAAACACGGATCGAAAATTTGAATAAAATCTATTAATACAAAATTGCACAAGCAATTTTAATAGTTTCGATGTTTGAATATGTGGGTATATAGTTCAACAAACAATGTGTGAATACGTGGATGTGTGTGTGACAGTATAAGTCCACTCCTCGGTGAGATAAAAAGAGGATAAGAACTTACGACAGTAAGTCAGTTGTGTGTCCGTGTGTACGGTGGTGGCTAAGAGCGGTGAGACTTGATAAAGCGAAGTATTCACTGTCGTTGGAGGTCAGGTGGAGAGACGTTCAGTACCGGAGTGGCAGCAGGCTGGGAGTGGCGGGGCGCGATCTTGGCGACTGGTAACTGCCTGTCGTCGTGTCTTGAGTTCCAACTGCCCTTTGATCGGCGATGTACGCCTTTTATAGCCGAAACGCGATTATGGTAGGCTCCAACTTGGGGTTTTATGATTTGCACGCGAAGGTCGCGGGTTGGTTAGAAAATCTAATTTTATTTATTATTTTCTTGTGACAATTTCTATCTCATCAGGTTCCGGTTGCGCGGAGCCGGAATGTGTAATATGATCGCTTCTCACACCTAGATAAAGGGGTAGGTAGGTGAGTGACTAAGATTTTTAAATACCTAGATATTTTAAGAAATCTGACGCCAGACTTCTTTTCATGTCGGTAAGCTGGCCCCATGACTTGGTACTTAATGGTTTTATGTAAGGATCAAATGAAGCTGCTTGACCACACAAAGTTCTACATAGAGACCGGATATAAAAAGACCACCTGAGTTTGGATGCAAAGGAAGGCATGGGGTAGTAGGACGCATTATCCATATAAGCCAGGGGGAGACAGGAAGTAAGGAGTTGGAGTTTGGGCAGTGACAGTTACAGTTTCGGCGGTGGCAGGGACAGTTCAGGAGAGATGCGGTCTGGAGTGACAGCTAGTTAGATAGAGTTTGCCCTGGAAATCGCTGAAAATGGTTTCCGAGGTCCGGGCTTCCATAGCTAAGGAGAAAGACACGTGTGAGAAGCGGATTTTCTTCCCCACTGGAATTGTCTGTGTAAAAACTTATTTGTGGTCTTCCTTGTTGGTTTAGCGGCCGAAAGAGGAACATAGCTATGTCGGGTATCATTCCGTAGACCCGACTTTGGATGGACACTAGACGATCGACCGACAAGGAGGGGTAGTAGGTCACAATTGTTGCCGTAGTCCAGGATAGACCCTTGACTTGAAGTTACCGCCGAAAGAAAAGAAAAACTCACGGAAAACAACGTGGAAAGAGTGAAAACGATATCACTCAAAAAGAAAAGTTACGAAGACAACGTGAAATTGAGGAAGTGAAATCACTTTTAAAAAGAAAGACGAAAAACAAAGTGGGAAGAGTGAAAAAGACGAGGAAGGGAGGAAAAAAGTCTACGTGAAGATATCGAAACAAAAAAAATAACACAAGAAAGATTTTGTTAAAAAAAAAAGGAGAAAACGTGAAAAAATCTGAAAACGTGAAAAAAAATACGACGAGCAGTTCTTCGAAACAAAAGAAAATAAATTGCTGAAAAAGAAAGAACGTAAAAAAAGAGAGAGAGAGCGAGAGAGTAAGCCGTGAAAGAGACTGAAAATGTGAAAGCTTTAGAAGACGAGCGGAACTTTTAAAAGGAAAAAAGAGTGAACTTTTAAAAGAAAAAAAAAGTACTTTTAAATGAATAAAAAAGTGAATTTTAAAAAAAAGGGAGCGAACTTTTCACAGAAAAGTAAAGTGAACTTTTAAAGAAGAAAGAAAAGTGTAAAACTTTTAAAAGAAAAAAAAATTTTTTTTCTGTCCACGCGCGCTGAAGAGAGAAAAGGAGGAAACGAGAAACAGACGACTACGAGGAAAGGGACAGCAAAAGACAGAAGGTAGAAAGTTTTTCTACCCTCCTTTGCCCACACTTGCTGGCTACAGTTTCGTTTTTTTTGTTTTATCTCATTTTGTTCACTGACGGTTTTTTTTCTTTTTCCCTTCTATTTTATTGTGCGGGTAATCAATTTTTTTTTCTCTCTGTTAGCGATATAATACTGTTCTATTTTTGTTAGTGTGTAATTCATTTTTTTAAAAAGATATAGTTAATTTAATTCATAATGGATAGACTAGGAGAAACTGACGTGACCCCTCGCCCTGTTTCCAGGATTGTTTCCGGTGGTTCCCGGATACCCATATTTCTGGAAAGGAGTCCGAGTTTCAACCTTGGATTGTCGCTTCAATTCTTTCTGAATATTTTCCAATTTTAATCGTACCTGTGTAGCGGTTATTCCACAATGCACATCATCATATACACTTTTAATTACTTCTTTTCTACATTTTTTCCGGTGGTACAACCAAATCCCCATTACAAATTAGGCCATCTTCTATCGATAATCTGTGTCTGATTTCTTTGTATGGTCTTTCAGCTTTTGAGCAATTACTCTATTGTTCCTAATCCTAGATAATATTCGATTTAAGACTGGATCCAGATCCAGTCTTAAATCGAATATTATATTAATGTCTCAAGGACTAGAGTCTATTCTTGGGTAACACATCCGTTTCCACCCAATGTAAAAATTCGTCTTCACTCTTTTTTATATTTTTTTATTTTGTTCCTTTTCGAATTGCAATCAAGATAATGCGTCTACGTGTGGTATTGTATTTCCCTTCATATATTCGATATCATAATCAAAAGCCCATCTTAATATCCTGGATGATGTAACTTTCGGTAATTCCTTTCTAGGGTGAAATATAAACTCTAAGGGTTTATGATCGGATCTCAGCAAAACATTTTTTCCTTATAAAAATTGTCTTGCTCTGTCCATGCTCCACACAATCGCAAGTGCTTCCTTTTCTATATTAGAATAGTTCAACTCAGCTGGTGTCAATGTCCTGGAAAGATAACCAGGTATCCTTCCTGGGACAAAATTGCTCATACAGCCTGGCCACTCGCATCTGTGGTTAATGTAACATCCTTTTTAGGATAAAAAATCTGAACTACGGGTCTTTTAGATAGAGCTTCTTTTAATTTAATAGAGGCTGTTTCGTGTGTATTATTCGTCCATTCAAACTCTTTATTCTTTTTTCGTAACTCAGAAAAAACGCTTCAATTCTTTCTGAATATTTTGGCAAGAATTTGCTGTAAAAATTAGTTAATCCGAGAAATGATTCCAACTCTTTTTTTATTCGTTGGAGAAGATACATTCAATATTTTTTGTATTAACTTCGGGTCCGGCGACGTACCCTTTTCTGAAATTTGGTACCCCCCCCAAAAAAAAGAATCCGAACAATCCCCGCAAATTCTGAAATCACCATCAGGTTTTCTTACCACCACAATAGGTGATGCCCATTTACTGCCTCCAGGTTCCACATGTTGAAGAATGCATTTTTCTACCATTTTTCATAATTTATCAATTACCTTTGGCTTTCAAAATACGATGTATTAACATTTCTTTGTAATTTAAGGCTTGCTTTATAGTCTTTTAATGTCCCCGTTTCAGGATTTTCCATATTCATGGCATTAAGTAAACATGTGCCATTAATGTTTATCACATCAGTTCCTATTAAACCGTGACTTTTTTTACAGTCTACGGCCACAACAATAACGGCTTCAAATCTATTTTTGTCTCAAAAGTGCCTTGAAAGTAACCTAATATTTTTATGCACATTCCATCAAACTGTCTTAATCTGACAAGACTTTTCTTCAATTTTGGTTTCGATAATTGTTCCCAAAAATTATTCAGAATCTGTCACTTTGCTTCCTTTGTCAAGTTTTTTTTTTTTTTTGCATTTATTACATGTCTGTCCCCATGCTGGACATTTTTCTCTCTTTGCTTCATGATTATAATTACAATATTTGCATTTTATCCTCATTCTTTTTATCGCACTCAGGTTGATCTTTGTTTGTATTAAATTTTTCAATTAACACCTCTTGTATCAATTCCATACACGCTTCTAAAATCAATTGACTTGCTTGTAACCTCCCTAAACTTTTTACTATTTGAGAGGTGTTATACAATCCTTCTACGAATCGGAGTTGAATTGATTCTTCCTCCGCACTCATTTCTTTTCGTCCTAATTCATGAAATTCACAATATCTGGTCGCTTCTTTTAATCGTCTTAAATATTTCAGTATAGGCTCCCCAAATTCTTGTTTTAATGCTAAGAATTTGGTTCGTTCGGCTTTGATCACCTTTCTCTTTGGTTGAATATTTCTTTAAATTATTTCCTTGACTTCCTTAAATATCAAGTTTTCAATTTCAGCCAGGTAAGTCATTAACGAAATCTGCCTAATGGCTTTGTATCCCGCAGTGGCCAAAAATAATCTGTGATTTCTTTCTGCCCTCCAGGTGCTTGGTCATCTGGCACGTGCCTCAAAGCATTTTAACCAAAATCTTTACGTCTTCAGGTTCTTCTGTGTTCAACAGATTTCCGTCATACGACGCCACTTAATATATTGTGATAAACAGTAATAGAATTGTTGTAGTAGTAACTCTCATGTCCCACTTTTGCAAAAAGCATTCCTTTATAGGATTGGTTATGCTAATTTGCTCTTAGCTAAACCAACCACATCACATAAACAGTAGATGTGTTCTGGTCAATCTTTAAGAAGTGCCCAGAAGAGTTCCCTAATATTCCTATGCTGGAGGTTACATTGGGTGTGCGTAGGGAAGTAGTTCCTGAGACACTGTTACAGACAACAGTCTAAATAATGTAAATAATCACAATACTCAGAGATATAGACAGATATAAAGAAAGTGCTGACCCACCCAACCCATTTATTTAGTTATTGAAATAAAGATTTTGGAAAGTAGATGAGGTTGAGAACTTATCAGCAGCCCTTCATGTACATATCTACATACAGCCTCATAAAAGCAATTAGAAAAAATCACTTATTCTACTTCTAAAAAAGCATGAGACTATCAAATCTGTTCTAGCAGTAGACAATGGCCAAAACCTTTTCATACTTTTGTTACTTTTGTATCAGACTTAAGTCATTGTCATTGTCACTGGTTTTATTTTGCTTCTTCGTTTTCAGTCTTTCAAACAGCATTGGCTGATAACACAAAAGAAATGTTTGATATATTGAAAAATAGGATTCTTTAATTGCTGATGAAAACAGATTTGTCAGTTTAATCAACATGGACCAAATTCTACAAATGAAAACCCCTGGTTAATCTTCAGAAGGATTCAAATAATAGAAACAATAAGTATTTATATTTTATTTGATATGAAATATTAGAAATTACAAAAGAAAAGACACGTGAAAATGAATTTGTTTTTAAACCAATAATTGTCAGGTTTGCAATTAATGATGATAATGATAAATATATATATATATACTTATTTTGTTTTGCTTTTAATTTTAATTCAGTTTTATCTGTAAATATTGAATTAATTTCACTCAATCATTTTGAAGTAATCAATTTAATTACCAAAGTGTTAATATGTCAATTTATCTTTTAGTGGTATGATTAAAAATTAATTGTGCTTCTCTTTTATAAAGAATTTAATCATGAATACATTTAATAAAATACAATAAGATAAATCAAAATACAAGAGTAACATGGGAAGAAATAAGGGTGAAATGCAGTAATCTAAATTTCAATTGTAGTAGCTTTGAGGCAGATCATATTAATTTGTGAAATTAGAATTAGAATTTATTGACAAATAGTCAATTGATTTAAATTTATTTCAATTTTTTTTAATCATTTCAACCCAAGCAAAAAAACATTTAAAAACATATTGTAGGTCATTTTTGAGATCAGCTGCATATTTGACCATATCGAACCAATCTGATTTACAATTAAGACAGGAGTAAATAGTTGTGTCATCAGCATAGATACTGATGACATCATTATGGTCATTTATATAAATTAGAAATAACGTAGGTCCAAGAAACACCTGTATTTATGCAAAAAAATCTAGAAGAGTGACCATTCAAGAAAGCCACTCATTTTTCGATTTGATAAGAAAGTCTGAATTAGTTCAAATATGCCATACCCTATCAAATGCCTTTGAGATAACCAAAACAACAACCTTTCTTATCTAAAGCTTGATAGACTCTTTCAGCAGTTCACCTAGTGAAGTGAAAGCCAATTCAGATTTAATTAGAGCCTCTAGTAATTTGCCAAAAAGAGGTAGAAGGTAGAAGCCAATAGTTAAAAAGATCAGATGGTTCACCTGAGTTCCAACAGGAGACAGTTCCAACAGGAGACAGTTCAGGGGCACATTTTAAAGTACTATTGTGAGAATAGTATCAAGTCCACATGCTTTGCAAGGATCCAGCTTAAAAATGATAGTAGAAACCATGGACAGAGTTATATACACTCAATAAATAATTCACTCAATAAATACTAAGTTCTAAGTGGAAAGTCAGGCAAAAGTACTCCAGATGAGTCAAGAAAAGAATTTAAAGAGAATTTATAAGCAAAACAGTCTGCTTTGTCAGCAGATGTTAATACCTCAAATTGAGTGAAGAGAGGAAGTATAGTACACTTACTGTCTATATTTCTGAGGTATTATTTACAATATTCGGACTGTTGTCCTCATCTTTGTTGCCATATTTATCACAACGCTTTGGCCGTTGTATGCTCCGGCCTTCTTCAGGTGATTGGAATGTTGAACTAAACCCTTTATTTTGCTCACTGGGGTAGACTGTTCTAGTTCTATGTGCCATACCCCTACCACATGTCAGTTATCAGTTATCTCCTGTTAATTCAACTCTCCAAGTTATTTATGTTCTCCACTGCTTTCACCAGATATTAAACTCAAAACTCTTTGGGTCTAGTCACTGGATCTAACCAACGCCTTTATCCACTGGGCTGTGTCATTGAGGACATCTGTGTATGAATTTCTGGGACTTATAAACCTAATGTCTTCAGCAACCATTTTTCAATGGCAACTATATACATGGAATACTTTGAGGAAATGGCATTAGAATCTATATCTCTAAAGCCAACCCTATGGCTTAGATACGTAGATGATACCTCCATACTCTGGCCACACCAGGAAGATGTCCAGGTACTACTAGACCATGTGAACGCAATAAGACCTTCAATACAGTTCACAATGGAGAAAGAGAGTAACAACACACTCCCATTCCTGGATGTATTAATATCTTGAACAGAGCATGGGTTCAAGACATCCGTATACCACAAGCCAACATTCACTGGACAGCACCTCAATTTCAACTTCCACCATCCATACAGTGTAAAAAAAGAGATCATCTGCTGCTTACAACATCAAGCAAAAA
>CAXIWW010000878.1:25000-32315 GCA_964036315.1 Acanthosepion esculentum | reverse complement strand
TTTGTTCGCCCTGGCAACCTTCTCAGTTGGCCTTTACGTCATGGATGTTTGCCTTCAGACGATAATTATCTCTTTTGAGGCGCCAAAATAATCATCCAATCAACGCAACGACAAGGAAACACATCCATTCTGAACAACATATAAAAAAAAAAAATAAATAAATAAAACACAGCAAATCAAAATTGATGGAATATCGCTCTGATACGTACTCGAATACTTCAAAAATGTATGCCCAAAATTTATTTTAAAATTTTCGTTTCAGAATTTATTCTCAGCACCGGGATGAGCAGACTAAAAGTGAATCATTTTCCTCTTCGGATATTGTTATCTCTTGCATTTGACGCGATCTTTGATATATAGGATGGTAGAAAAGTAACTCCATATTTTATGTTTATTGGACTCTCCCGACGAACTATAATTTTTACAAGACGGCAGAGTCCCTCACACATAGAATAAAGAGCTACTTTTCAATCACCCTATATATATATATATATATATATATATATATATATATATATATAAATTACGACATATGTATGTTATAACATCACTACAAAATAGCCATTTTGTTTCAACACTTCGGGTGCCTTGTCAAGTGATGGTATTGCAACACCCGATGTGTTGAAACAAAAGGGCTATTTTTGTAGTGATTTTCTAACATAATTAAATTGTAATTTTTAAATAAATATTATTCGCCCTACTCTGTATGGAGCACATTTTAAAAAAAAATAGTGTTTTTTGTTAAACTATTTAAGCTAATATTGCACGACTCTTCGGCACTATTGAGTCACTGTCATCAGTCACTGTGTGTTTATCTAAATCTAAAAATAAACACGTTAAAATTCAACTTCATCCCTGCCGTGCGCCGACGACTTAGTGGGAGAAGTTCCGACTGACGCAAATTCGGTTGGGTTTCGATCCTAGCTAAAGGCAACCGGACGTCTAGCCACATTGATGAGCTGTGAAACAGCGAAACAGTCTGTCTGTGGATGACAAAAATATTGGCTCTTGAAAAATTAATTTCGGTTGAGCTCTCTGGTTTGAGGTGTGAATTTGTAAACAGTGGCTATTTAAGCTAATATTGCACGACTCTTCGGCAGAATTGAGTCACTGTCAGTCACTGTGTGTTTATCTAAATCTAAAAATAAACACACTAAAATTCACATTCATGACGGCTTAGTGGGAGAAGTTCCGACTGACGCATTCAGTCGGGTTTCGATCCTAGCTAAAGGCAACCGGACGTCTAGCCACACTGATGAGCTGTGAAACAGCGAAACAGTCTGTCTGTGGATGACAAATATATATATATATATATATATATATATATATATATATATATATATATATACGTATGAATAGCTAGCTAGATTGATAACAAGTCATCATTTTCGAAAGAGACATAGTAAACTAGAATTAAGGGAATAACGTTCCGACGCGTCCTCGAATACTTTAATATGTATGCTTATAATACTAATTAAATATTAAATTTCCCTTTCAGAATTCGTTCTCAGCAAAAGGATAGGCCAACCATAAATAATTTTCATGTTCGGATATTGTTATCTCCTGCATTCTTTTCATTGATCAGCCCTTTGCAAGATTTGTCATTCATTTACACAGACTTCTGAAGTAGATGACTTCTCCCTTCCTCTGTCTATATCTGAGATTAGGTATTGTAACTATTTACACTCTATTTATATTGTTCGGACCGTTATCCTCGTTTTTATTGCCATATTTACATATTGACCTAAAGAGTTGTGAGTCCAATACTTGCAACAGCAGAGGGAACGAAAACTTGAAGAGTTGAATTATTAATGTGAATTAATTAAAAAGGAGAAGTCCAAGTCCATGGCACGTTGAATAGGACAATCTAACTCCATGGAGTAAATAAATGCTTCGGTTAGAAATTCCAACTTATATCACCTGAAGAAGGCCGGAGATTATAATGGCCGAAACGTCATGAATATGGGAATAAAGATGAGGTCAACATTTCCAGCGATGAAAATAGTATGCGTTATTTCTTTTCTTCTTTACTTTACATTCTGCATATCATTATACTTCTGCATTCTCCGAATTATGCATCCCAGGAATTTCGACCGTCTCTTTCGAATTCCAAATAGGTTTCCATGTTGTGCTTACCTTCTTTAAAACATCCATGTTGTAAATAACATTTTCAGTATTCACTGGCATATCCATATCTCTTTTGCTTCAAGTTCTTCATCTGCACTGGACAATCGCCTCGCAGATGAAGAAGAGCTTGAAGCAACAGATATATTCTCTTACAGATAAATATTGAAAGTATTATTTAAAACCAAGTAGTTCTAAAGTATCTAGGAAACACAAAGAAATACTGTTCACAGCCAGATCCGGAATTAAATATTGCATAGTAGTTAAGCACTCTGTTATTTGTTTTTAATTATATTTTCAGTGAGTTCTCAAACCTTATCCGTTGCTATTCCTATGCACCGCTACATTTCTGTGTCATATTATCCGTTGTTTCTTAATAACCTTTCGAGGCAATTGAATTTCTGTACCTTTTTGATTCTCCCGAATCGTGTATGTACTTCACACTTTGAAACTGTTCTGGGTATAACGATAGACTACAACCGGCAGCAAGTCCTCTGATATGCTCTTGTTCCCAGGTCCACCCTGACCCGGAATGGTAGCACCTGCTAGGTGACCCAACTATGGGCAAATAGTTAACTCCCAAACTGAGGTCAAAACACTATGAAAGTATGAACAATTATATAAAAAAATACTAGCAATACATTTCAATTGCTAAAAATATTACCAGCAGTACATTTTTGTGACAAAAACATTACCAGCAATGTATTTAAAAATTAGCTAAAAAGAGGACACACAGATACACACATATATATATATACATATATATATATATATATATATATATATATATATATATATATATATATATATATATATATATATGTATGCAGAAATATAGTCTTAAAGTGTGCTATATTTATGGGGTAAAGTGCTCAATATCAGAGATAGAGCGTGTGTAAATATAAAAGTGGACATGGAAGTCAGCACTTAGAGGCGACAGTCTGTTTCATGGTAGTGCAGTCGCCTGACGATTGCACTAGCATGAAACAGACTGTCGCCTCTAAGTGCTGACTTCTATGTCCACTTTTATATATATATATATATATATATATATATATATATATATATATATATATATATATATATTTCGAATATCTTTCCATGTAAATAAAGCTTTTCTAGTATCTAAAGTAGATATTTGTGTAATATAAAATAATGTCATCATTCGAGACAATGCGAACGATCCTTTCTTTAGATACATACAGTTTTGAATTCAAGGTTATTTTCTCCTAGACCAGTTGCCACCCAAGGCTATAGAAGCAAGTCTGTCTTGCTATTTAGCGATAGCTGGAGGAGAAGAAAGTAATTCCTACCTTCCCCAGGTATCATGTAAGCGAATATTATTGATTCGACTGTGATTCGAACTCGACTCTCCGATTCTTCAATCCGAGCCCCTATCCGTTATTCGCCGTGCCTCACCTTGTGCCATACATTATCATGTTATTATTCTGATTAGAAACCCATAAATGAAAGCTTAATACACTATCACGTGGAAACACCGTTTCTCATACGATGATCAAAGGTAAGTATAGTCGATCCTGGGCAGTAGCTATATGGTCGACCGCTTGGGTATATCAAGAGATGTGCGGCTGGTGTAACGGATAATGACTCGCATTTGGAAATCGGAGTGCTGAGTTCCAATTCCAGTTGGGATCGGCATATTCACTTACGAACAAATACCCTTGGGAAAGTTATGAATCCACCTCTTCTGTCACCCATCTATGGGTTAATTAGTAGGACTTGCATCAATAAAACATCATTATCTTAAAAGGACTTGCATAAAAAAAATGATTATCTTAAAAGAAAACGGATTTCTAATTCCAGTCGGGCTCGTTATATCCAGATATTCAAATGCCCTTGGGAACGTTTAGAATCCACCTCTTCTCCTTCCCATTTATAGGTTAATTAGTAGGACATTGTTTAAAGTATATCACCCCAAGCAAGGAGTTACAGAGAGTGAAAATAAGAGTAAAGAGTGGTGTTTGAGGAAAGGATAAAGAGAAGGGCGGCGATCAATATCAATCATCAGAAGATGTCGATTTACATTACATTTCAATATTTGAAACAAGTAAGAGGAAAGGAGTTTCACTGTCGGGAAGTGCGAAAGAAGAAGCTGTTGAAGTATAAGAGGCGGTTACATTTAACTGTTTCGACAGTGAAAGATTGTGACCAAGATGCCAAACTAATAGCACGCTTAAATTCATGCAGTTGAGGCACCAGTGAAAGTAGCTCCTCAGGGCAGTGGCCATGAACATATTTGTAGAAAAGACAGAGGGAAGCCACATTATGTCTGTGAGAAATTGACTGGAGTCAAGATGACAGGTCAGGACCTATCACATTGCATATCTGTCTTTGGAGTTTGTCGAGAACCTTGAGATAAACAGCGGGGGCACCAGACCATATAAGGCAACAGTATTCAATGCAGGGGCGAATGGTAGATTTGTATATTTGTAGATTTGAAGAATGGACTCAGACGAGAAAAACATTCTGGCGCGACACATAGAACTAACTTTACTTTCGGTAGATGAAGCTAGAGGTTCAATGTAGTTGTTCCACCTCAGGTCAGTGGAAATCGTGAGACGAAGAAGGCGCAGAGAGACGCTTTATTGAAGTTGAGCATCTTCCATGCTGAGAGGAGGCAGAGAGGTTTCTCTATGGTGGATAAATGAGAGCTGTTTCGTTTTGGAGACATTAAATTTGCAAGCTATTCCCTGCCACAGTCAACCTCAGATTGGAGGTCCTTTTCGCGACCAACGGCCAGGTTAACTTTATCCGTAATGCCAGATTTACAATAGAGACAGGAGTAAATGGTAGTGTCTTCTGCGTAGATGTCTACTTGAGAACCAATGACATCAGGAAGATCGTTGAAAGTCAGAAACAGTGTAGGTACCAGGATAGAGCCTTGGGGAACACCAGAATTCGTATGAAAGGAAGTGGGGGAGAACCCGTTTAGGACGACCTTCGTTTCACGGTTTGACAGAAATGACTGGATTAAATCAAATAATCGTCCTGTAATACAGGGTTCCTAAAATCTACGAAAAAGGATGCAAATCCTTATCAAACGCCTGTATCAGTAAATCACCATCATATCCGATTAATTCTTAGTGAAAATTATTTTCTGGCTTTAAATATGTGCAAAAAGTTTGCTGAGTTGTAAAAGAAAACAAATCAATCAATAAAAACCCATAAATGAAATGAATCGTGATAATGTTTAACGAAAATTACCTCGTTTTTCTGAGCGTGTTCTTAATAGTCAATAAAGATTTTTTCGTGACAGTTATTTTATCCATATTCATAGATTCTAGACACATGTGGATACTATACAATAAAAATGACTTCTCCTCTTATCCAAAAATAAATACACCACTGCCTCATTATTTGTTAGTACCTCAGATGTTTTTTCTCTCTCCATTTTTATATATATTATTTTTCTTGATATATATTTATTCTTTTTCATAATATATACGGGAGTCGATCAATATGCTGCTAAGCTGACAGATATGAGATGGATTATGATTTTTTATTTACTGCGTATATAAAACTATTTATCTGATAAATAGAGTAATACTTAGATATTTGAATAGAAAATAAAAGCCTTTTTTGTCGAAGAAATAGTTTCCTAAAATTCGTTTATCGATAAAAGTATTTTGATATTCACCATTCTGTTAAATATTCTAAATTATCTTCGTTGATAAAATATGAATATATTTTTGTATTCTATGGTTGAATGGGTTAGATGCAAGCGTGCAATGTCGAATAACTTTCTACATAATTCCACGTAACATTTTTACATACTTATATTTTCAATGACGTATATATATATATATATATATATATATATATATATATATATATATATATATATATATATATATATATATATATATATATATATATCGGAACATACTTGTCGAGAACACTAATATAATACCATCATCTACATGAAAAAAAAAAGGCTAAAAATAATGGAAGCCTTATTAATAAAAACAAACAAACCAACACTTCATAATATTAACTTTGATCATGGACATAATATCTTGACCGTGTTTTGAAACAAAAAAATGAAAACATTTTATAAAACATACATACAACAAACTATTTCTAATTTTAACAATTAAAATATAATCCTTGAAAATGGCTTAATATATAGCCGAAAGCGCTCGGATAAAACGGACATTCGAACAGTTTTTATATAATTTAGCCTCCGAAAAGAAAACAATTATTAGATCGCATGAGAAATTGCATAAAAAACTAAATAACAGCAACATGTCTGTCGTTTTCAAAGAAATGTGCATGAAAGAAGGATTGCTGCCTAAATACACACACACACATACACACACACACACACACACACATATATATATATATATATATATATATATATATATATATATATATATATATATATATATATATATATATAATCATATATAATTAGAAAAAGTTTCGTACATCGTGTAATCAAACAGAGATCGCGTTGTTGCTAACAATATGATTTCTACCAGAGAATACACTACAAAAACATCTGTCAGTGAGTAATTCCCATTTCTCTATTTATTTCTCGGTTCGTTGATGAAGGATACAGGCGTGTCCGAAATTCCGAAATTAAAATCTTTCTTTCCGTGTTTCATTTCAGTCTTATGGTTAATAATTATTATTTAACACATGTCGATCGTAATGATTATATTGATACCCTTTCGTTTTTCCTCGTTATATTAACTAACCTTTCTTTGGTTTCCTGAAAGATCACTGTTATGGACTTCGCGACTGTATCTAAATCCCATTCACACCGCTGGAACTTGTGACTTCATACGACACAAGATGTCTTCTTTCAAAGCAATAATTTACTCAGGCAAACTTCTCTGGCAATTATTTCGTTAAAAGCGCAGATGTTTCTAATCAAGTGCCAAGTTGGACATAACCATTTAAAAAATGTACGTGCAACTGTAATAAGAAAATCCAGAAATACGACTACGTTTTTCTTACAAGCGGAACGTTAGAGTAATTTGTGCTCACTCCGGATCATTTAAGTTGTATGAAATCCATCGTTACATTTCTCCCGTCAGTTCTTAAGAAAGCTATTTTCCCCCTCATTGTAGTGTACAGAACAAACATTAAGTGCCTTATATTTTATATATAAATATATATACTGTCTTCTAATGTGTTTTGAAGGCTTGTACACAGTGGACTT
>CAXIWW010000878.1:0-20000 GCA_964036315.1 Acanthosepion esculentum | reverse complement strand
CTGCTAACCCATGCCTTTGTCACAACAATATACATATATACATATATACATGCATACACGTTTGGGTTAAAAGAACCGACAATGGATGTCTGTTTAATTTGTTTGTATTTTTTCCAATTTTCGGATGTGTTGAGTATTGTGTTCGAAGTTGGGGATCAACTGTCCGAAGTTCATATTTTGTTATTTTTGTCCAAGTACATTCGACTTTCGCAGCCATTATCAAGACCCGACGTGACGTCTGTTTGGTAGTTAGAATTCATTTGTTTCCATCTTAGTATTCTTTGGGAAGCTGAGCTTTTGAAATGATCTAGCGTAATGTTATTCATAGATATATATAAAATCTACATGCTAGTTAATAACGTGAGTCTATTCCTCCAGCTCCTATCCTACGAACGCAGGTGTTCCGCAAGGCTCCATCCTAGGCCCTACCCTGTTCCTTATATTCATAAATGATCTTCCTGACGACGTTGATTCCCAAGTCGGCATCTATGCGGATGACACCACAATTTACTCCTGCCTCAGAAACGAATCTAGTACCGCTCACAAAATTAACCTGGACGTTCGTCTCGAAAAGGACCTTCAATCAGTTGTCAACTGGGGTAGGAATTGGCTGGTTAACTTTAATGCCTCCAAGACAAAACTGCTCTCCATTAATCACCACAGTGATCCTTCCCTGCATCCCATTAGAATGTCTGAAGCTCAACTTCTCGAGAGCTCCTCTCTGCGGCTGCTCGGTCTCAGGCTGTCTGCTGAGCTGAGATGGAACAACTACATTGAGTCGATTGCTTCATCCACCGCAATGAAAGTTGGCTCCCTGTGCCGGGCCAGCAAATTCTTCTCCCCGGAATCGATCCTCCAATTTTACAAATCAACCTCCGCCCTTGCATGGAGTATTGCTGCCAGATATGGTCTGGAGCCCCTTCTGTTTGCCTCAGAGTTCTTGATAAGATCCAGAGACAGGTATGCAATGTAATTAGCCCGGAGCTGGCTTCTCGTCTGCAGTCTCTCTCTCACAGACGTACCGTCGCTTCTCTCTGTCTGTTTTATAAATACTTCCATGGGTATTGCTCCGAGGAGCTGCTATCGCTGGTTCCCAGGCTCCATGAATTCAAGCGTCCTGTGAGGCTGGCATCCCGTTTCCACGCTTTCACTGGTGAAACTGTTAAATGTAGACGTCTCTTCTACTCCAATTGCTTCATATCTCGCACCTCACGCCTATAGAACTCCCTTCCTCATTCCTATTTCCCTGACAACTATAATCTCCAACTATTCAAGTGTAGCGTCAATCAACATCTCCAGTTGCCTTGACCTATCCTATATCCTTCTCCACATCTTTTCCTCTAACACTCCTATCTGCTCTCGCTCCGAATCCTCTGTAA
The DNA here is from genome assembly GCA_964036315.1 of Acanthosepion esculentum. Classification (NCBI taxonomy): domain Eukaryota; kingdom Metazoa; phylum Mollusca; class Cephalopoda; order Sepiida; family Sepiidae; genus Acanthosepion; species Acanthosepion esculentum. The sequence continues at coordinate 18,621 of CAXIWW010000878.1, read as the reverse complement.
CCCTAGCGTGCTAGTGGCTTCCAGCCTTGCCTTGGGTGAAAAGCTTAAAAACAAAAAATTGGTTAATTGCATTGACAATGAAGTTGCTTATGTTGAAGATTTTGTTTGTTTATGTTTAATAATTTCCCATAAGTTGAGTACAGACATTGATGTATTCACACACACACACACACACACACACACACACACACACACACACACACACACACACATATATATATATATATATATATATATATATATATCTGTGTGTGTGTGTGTTCAATTTCCTACTCATTCCCGTGTAATTAAGCACAAAATATATTTCTCAACGTACAAAGTTAGAAAATCTTTTTTTTATTTTGTGATTGAGTAAGACACGGGAGTTAAAGTTTTGTACTTGTCTAACCGATGGAACTCATTCGTCGTTTATTTGCAGATAACCCAGGTTCGTATTTGCCTTACTGATGACACAGGTTAATCTTTGTCTTCCCAATGATCAAAGTTCTTCTTTACCTTCACATTGACACAGTTTCGTTTTTCCTTTTAGCGGGACACACGATCCTGGGTCGGTTCATTTAGAAGGTGCGCACTAACAGGTAAAAATATACATAATGATCTGACAGGTCAAAAGCAAGGACAACAGAAACGAGGAATTCAAATAAATGTACCAAAACTTAATCTTGGCAAATACGAAATACAATTCCAAGAAAGAATATGCGAAAGGTAGATGTTGAAAAGAGTTCCGGGAAAATCTGATGAAAATATGTAGTTGGGAACTCGGAATGTAGTCATGAGAAATGTTCAGTTGTCATGCGAAAAAATGGAATGGAAAAAAAAAGTTTAAATAGCGCCGCTAAAGGAGGAAAACCGTAACGATTTTATACTACAAAAATCAGTATTGTATACACAGGAGGTAAACCTCTAGGATGATATGCGTAGAAAACTAAAAGTAAGATTTACACACACAGTAAATAGATAGAACTTTTTATGGGCAAAATAATATGCCAAATAAGTTGATACGCGCAGAAAGTAGATGGAACAATCGATGTTCGATGAAAGGTATGCTGAGTCAGTCGACATGCGCAGAACTTAACTGGAACAATCGATCACCGCACAGGATCACAGCAGCAATCATCCAGTCTACTCGTGAGAGACAACATACTGTTGAAGGCAGAAAAAATAGGAACATTAAAAGATTCCAATCGAGGATATGGGAAGAGGCATCATACTGTTCCGAAGAACAGGGTCACTAGACAACACAAAGTCCTCTCGGTGGATAAAAGTGCTCAAACCGCACATGCAAGGTCACCGTAAAGCATAGAGGGAAAACCCATTCCACGGTGTATTTACCTTTGACTCCCCACTCAGGATGCGACAGAAGGTCAGTTTGTTTTATCGTGAAGACGCGATCAAAACCTGGTCAAATCTGGACATAGCTTTTCTAAGTTAGTCATAGCCAGTCACACCACTGCTATGGAACAGATGTTACGGAATAAGTCCGTAGGATTCGGTCAGGGTAGCGGTTGCGATGATAGCTAGCGGCACGGAATAGATAATACATTAGAAGCATCTGCTATGACGGGAAAACCTATCCTCTTGTATTTACCTTTAACTCCCCACTGAGTCAGGGTGCGACACAACGTTAATTTATTTAACATGGGGACATGTGTGTCTCCACACGGGCCACGGGTCTAAATTTGTATTAGTTAGTCATATGTGTTCATACCACCGCTATGAAACAGATGTTACGGAAAAAAGTTCGCGGATTCTGTCCAAGCAGTGGGGGAGAGAGCATCCACCGGACAGAACAGATACTAAAACAGCAGGACCTCAACCGACGGGAAAATTATCCTCTGGTATTAGTTAGTCATAGCTCTTTTATGTGTCGTGTCCTTTGAGGACGTAGGCGATCATGGATCTCCATTTCTTCCACTCCTTATCAGCTCTCAATATGCATCGCACTTACGATCCTCTGTCAGAACATTTCTCAGATATTTAAATTTCCACATCTGCTTGATTTTAGTGTCCCTGGCGTGTGGATTGCATTTTGGGCTCATCTTTTTGCGGATGACTATGCATTCTGTCTTCTTGTATTTTATGCTTAGTCCCTTCTTCTCGCTCTTCCTCGCTACTTTCTGTAGAAGCTTTTGTAGTCTCCTTTCCGTGTCTGCTATGAGCACTGTGTCATCTGCGTATCTTATGTTGCTAAGATTGTGGCCGCCAAAGATGAATCCTAGTAGGATTTCCATTTCTCTCACAATTGCCTCACTGAATAGTTTGAATAAGTCCGGTGAGAAGACACATCCTTGTCTTACACCCCTTTCTATTTTTGTATATCTGCTGAACTCATTTTTTAAAATTCTTTATGCAGTCGGTTTGCTGCCATTAAATGTTTTTGATTAATCTAATGTCTTTTCTGAATAGGTCACGGTTGCTGAGTAGCTCTAACAGATCTTTGTGGTGTGCTTTGACGAATGCGTAGTCTAGGAAACAAAGTTGCACGTTCTTCTGCATTCCTATAGTTCTTTCTGATAAACATTATGTAAATCAATATCGCATTCATTGTTCCAGTGTCTTTAACGAATCCACACTGTTCTTGTCCTACCTCTGATTCGATTCTGCTGCGCGCTCTATTCATCAGAATACGGATGATGAGTTTCGTTATGTGGATCATTGTTATGGTCCAATATCCTCGCACCCCTCTTATGGTCCAAGGTTAGGACCAAGGAAGAACAACACGAACAGAAGAGTAGCAATAACAAAGATATATTAAACAGAAATATAATACAAGAAGATGAAGGGGTTAGTATGACTGCGCAATCAAACTCATATAAATCTTCATATCTTCTGAAGTAATCTGCGAAGGTTTTGTCTTCGTCCGGTGAAGTCTTTGATAGTGCTCCATATAGCATTTTGCGAGAATGCCGTTTCATTTTCAGAATTTTGCCCCTTATTTGTTACTGCCTGTAGTAGTAATTCTTGTAGTTCAAGATGCTTCTGTTCGTTTTTCTGTTGCTGCTCGAATTGCAATTAAATTAGTTCCAATATGCTTGCCTTAAAGTCTTCCATGTTTACACGTAATTTTATGTAAGTATTTTTCCTTAGTGTAGAATTCAGGTCTTTGTAGCCTGTTGTTCTGGAACCTTTGTACGAAAAAGATATTCCTGTGTAGAATTCGTGTCTTCGTTACCACTGTAAAGTTGGTGTCCAAACAGAAAATTTTTCTTTTATCTTCGGGTAGAACGTGTTTTTTTCTTCTCACTACCTACGTCGCCTCTGTTATAGACGACCGATAGCAAAAGATGTTTGTTTCTCCGCGTATATTAAACAGAAATATAATACAAGAAGTTGAAGGTGTTAGTATGACTGTCAGTCTGGTTTAGAGTGAACTACTATTGTCTCGACTCGTTCCTTCTCGACTCGTTCTACTTTGTTCTATCGTCTCTCTTGAGAGGCGCAGTCTTTATAGTGTCAGGAAGAGTTCATTGCCGTTACAGGTAAGATCCCATAACACTCATTAAGCTGATTGTTCGGCGGAGTTCACATCTATTTGCGCCTGATTTCTTAGGCAGTGTCTGAAAATAGATCTACTTAGATCTTCCGGTATAACTCCCCTCTTATAAATTTCATTTAAGATTTTCGTAAACTTGTTTATACCAAAATCATCTAAGACATTCAGCATTTCTGTTATAATTCTGTATGGCCCTGCCGCCTTGTTTCCTTTCAATTACGCCAGTGCCGTTTCTACTTCGGTTTTTAAAATTACATGCCCGTCGGTAACTCTGTGTATTACCGGTTGTCCTATTCCGTCGTGCAAGATTTCTCAAATATATTTGTTCGAGCGCTGAAAAGTTTTTTTCCTTCTTTATTATGAGCGTTCCTTCCTTAGATTTTATGCAGCATGTTGACGATCAAGTCTTCTGTCCTGTTATTTACCTTATATATATATATATATATATATATATATATATATATATATATATATATATATATATATATATATTTCTGCACATTTCTTTGTTTAACCACTCTTCTTTAGCTGCCCTGCATTTTTTCCTTATTTCTTTGTTTAGTTTTCTGTATTGGGTTCCGTATCATGAAAGCGATTTCTGTTTCATTTGCATCCTGTCAAGAATCTCATCGGGGATCCATTCGTTTTTTCTCTTCTTCTTTGAGATGGTATCGTTTGCTGATGTGACTAAAGCTTATTTTACTGCGTCACATTTCGCATTTTCATTTCCAATTTTACCTCGTATCTTTTTCACGGTCCATATATTTTTCCTTTGGGTTCGGGGCGCTCAAAAGTTTGTTGTATTGCAATTTTGGTTCTACGTTAGGCTTCTCTAGTTTCCGTTAGTTTACACAATTCAGGGCGATGGCCGCTTCTGCAGTCGGCTATTGGGTATGTCTTGCAGGGAACCACTGCATTCCTGAATCTTCTGTTGATAGTTATGGAGTCAATTTAGCTTTTAGTTTCTCCTCCTGGGCCTCTCAATGTCCATAATCGTTTCGGATTTTCTTGGAACCATATGTTGGATATTACCTGGTCATTTTTACCACGGTGATTGCGGGTTCCTAGTGCGAATTTCGAGCTATCTCCCCTGTCCTCTCACTGCCTATTTTGCGTTCAGGTCTCCCATGATAATTATGAGTTCTTGGGATTAGTAGTGAGCTTTAGCGTTGTCTAGCATGTATGTATTTATAGTGAAAGTAGAAAGAACAGTAAGATATATAATCCGATGTTTTTATTGATATTTTTATTTTTACAAAACCCTGCTCAATGTAAATTTACAGAGCATAAATTTATAATTTAATATATATATATATATATATATATATATATATATATATATATATATATATATATATATATATATACTCTTTACAATTGGAATTAATATATCTTTAGTTAATGACCAAATTCACCTACGAATTTTAATTTTAATATTCGGAGAATTTTTCAGACTGTTTACGGTTTCAGTTTGTAGTGGCAAAAAAATAGATAGAAATGACACAGGGCTCTACAGGGATGACGGTCTCATAATCTTAAGAAACTGCAACAAACAAAAGACAGATAAAACTAGAAAAGCAATAATTAAAATTTTCAAAAATAACGGATTCGAGATAGATATAAAAACTAACCTAAACGAAGTAGACTTTCTAGATGTTACCTTCAACATAAGAAAAGGTACACACAAACCATACAGAAAACCGAATGATAAACCACAGTACATACACATATACTCCAACCACCCGCCTTCTATAATCAAACAGATACCAAAATCGATTAACCGCAGGCTTTCCGACAATTCTTCCGATGAATCTATATTTAACAAAGCTAAGAAAGACTACGAAACAGCCCTAAAAGATATCGGACTCCCAGCAACACTCACATACTCACCACAGAACACAAAAAAGACCAACAGGAAAAGAAATATCATATGGTTCAACCCACCGTACAGCAAAAATTAAAAACAAACATAGGAAAAATATTCTTCAAACTTTTACAGAAACACTTCCCGGAATCAAGCACCCTACACAAAATATTCAACAAAAACACAATAAAAATCACCTACAGTTGCACCGAGAACATGGCACAAATAATAAAAAAGCACAACAGGAAAATTATAAACAAACCACACGAACAAATTAAACCCACGTGCAACTGCCGAATAAAAAAACGAATGTCCCTTAAAAGGTAATTGTTTACAAAACAACGTAATCTACCAAGCCACGATAAAATCAGCAGATAATGAAGAAAAAGTATACATAGGAGTAACCGAAGGACCATGGAAACAAAGAAATTATGTACACAAAATGTCTTTCACAAATAGTAAATATGCGAACAGCACAATGCTCTCTAAGTATATCTGGGAAATAAAAAACAAAACACACAGCACACCAAAAATATCTTGGAAAATAAGGAAAAAATCATCAGCCTACAACAACCTATCAAAAACTTGCAAACTTTGCTTGGAGGAAAAAATAGCTATCATTACCTTCCCAGATCAAAATAAATTATTAAATAAAAGATCCGAGCTAATCTCAAAAGGCAGACATGAAAACAAATTTTCACTACGTAACTTAAAATAGAAAAATAAATAAATATATAAACAAACAAAACAACAATAAAATAAGCAAAATAACTTACTCCAAACAAATTACAAAACCACACCTGTTAGAATATGCGAATTAAAATCAAAACAAAAGAACGGACGAAAGTTATAACTGTTATATAACGATAAAAAATAAAAAAATTAATAAAAGATAATATACTACGTTACTTAAAAATCGAGGGCCAAAAATATATAGTGTAACAAATAAATAACAACAAGTATAATTAATTGATCTAAATACATCCAAATATATAAATAAACTAACAACCGATTACGATAAACTATTTTAGAAAAAACAAATAAATATAATCAACCCAAATAGATAAATTAAAAACTGTTCCGACCAAAAAAATAATAGTAAGAACAAACCACAACATCCCACCCCAAACTTCAACAAATAGATTTAATCAATGACAAATAAACAAATATACAAGATAAAAAATAAAAATGAAAATAAATAAAAACAAGCAAAACAATTTGACCCAAATAAATAAGCAAACAACCGACTTCCGGTAAATGGCCGCCATAATAGACTACCAACAATAAGCTATATAAACAATTTTTTACTACGTTAACAAAAACAGCGATCAAAATAAAAAATAAATAAATAAATATATAAGATAAACAATAAAAATAAAATTAAAAAAACAAAAAAAACAAGCAAAATAATTTGACATAAATAAATAAACAAATAAGTGACTTCCGGTAAAAGTAACCGCCAAAATAGACTACCCATAATGCACCACTGACCCATATATATAAATATCCGAGAAAAATAACAGCATTAGTCGCCTGACGATTGCACTAGCATGAAAACAGACTGTCGCCTCTAAGTGCTGACTTCCATGTCCACTTTTATATTTACACACGCTCTATCTCTGATATTGAGCACTTTATCCCATAAATATAGCACACTTTAAGACTATATTTCTTCATATATATATATATATATATATATATATATATATATATATATATGTATATGTATATATATATATATATATATATATATATATATATAACCTCTCCGCTAACAACCTATTTGAGAGTAAAAGGTTTGTGGACCAGAATTAGTAGTGTGGCAGATGATTGGCCCTTTGCCGTGCGGATGTTGCTACATGACTTACTTCTTGCCTATCTCACACTGCGAATTTTTTCTGAGCTCTATACTAAACATTAAATCTGTTACGAAAAAAGAACTAAACAAAACGATCAGCTTTAAAAAAGGACTCGTAACTGGAAAAAACGAATGAAAAAAAGAACGTTAACAACAAATACTTTTTCACACCTAACCCAGTTCTGCGGAATCAGAATCAACGTTGAGTTTAAGCAAGCGAATGAGCCAACTGGAGTAAAGTGCCATGCAGATTTAAATTTTCCCCAATTGTGACGAATGCAGCTATCGATTTTTTTGCATGCTAGCATGCTAGTTAACATTCGTGTCAGTCATATGTTGGCTCTCATGCTGACCAATAGAATCTTCCTGCCTATTCGTGGCAACCAGCTATAGGCTTCTCACTCTGGCCAGTAGAGCCGCAAACTACATGAAAAATGCCGTAGAAGCATGAAAAAATCGATTATTTCCAATATCGATGAGAGTTGGGAAATGCAAAGTCGATCTTGGACTCATCACTAATGTGGAGCATGTGCATGTAAATTTTGGTGCAAATCCATAAAGTGCATTCGTCACACACACACACACACACACACACACACACACACACACACACACACACACACACACATCCTGCCTTTTATAGATAGAGATATGTCCAACTGCCCACTATTAAAACCATACGGGATTGAAACTAAGACATTAAGCTGACAGGTTCGAGAAAAAAATCCATTTCCAAATAAAATCACGGAAAAAAGTTTTTTCTTATTATTTACACGTGGAATTTCCTATTTGTCTTGCTAAACTCGAATCAGTGGTCATTTAGTGAAAGTTTGGCAAACTCTATATGTCCCGATTTCAGAAACCAAAGGCGATGGTTTGGATGGTTTAGTGTGGTGAGGGTCCAAACAAAGACGAAGTCACTTGGTAGCGAGGAAGTTCAATGATTTGCCAGGATGACAGAGAGAGAGAGAGAGAGAGAGAGAGAGAGAGAGAGAGAGAGAGAGAGAGAGAGAGAGAGAGTTTTCAGTTTATTTCTCCTGGTGTTATTTTTACAGTCTTTTTAATATCTTCCTGTATCGATTTTGTTTTTAATATTATTTCCTCTTCTGTGTTTCTTCAAAAACTTCGAAGTTTTTCGCTCATCTATTTGTTTTTGATTTTCCTTGTTATTCTTTTGGTCATTTTTGTTGTTTCGAACTCAAACGCGTTTAATCAAATTTTCATCCCCACTTCTCAAAAAATATTTATTTCATTTCTGGTGTTTTTTCTACTTGTTTACCTGTTTTTTTCCCCCTCTTCACCACTTATAGCTTATCTATCATTGATACTCAAGATTTCCGCTCTTTTCCCAACAATTTCATCTATTTTATGACATGTTGTTTTCTTTATCTTCGCACTGATATTTCCTATTGAGTTTTCATGCTGAATATTTTATTTCGCGCCGTTCGATCCCGCTATCTCAAACTATTAAGATGCGTGTGTTCTTTCCAGTGAAAAAAAAATTGTTTTTAATTCCAATTTCAACATTTTACTTTTTGTTTTCCCATTCTGTTACTGTTTACAATATCAGGCGAAAGGATCACCCTACGACGCAATGCATATCATTGTCAAAAAGATGAATTAAAATAAAACGTGTCCTGCTAATCGTGACTAAGTTAAATATCATTCGTTTCCCAGCGAATTATCTCGATCGGATATTGCATTGCTTGCCGCTTAACTCAGCGATTCCAAAGGTCATTTCTTTCATCGCCGTAATAAAAGAAAGAACTACAATGACAACAAACTCCTTTCAAAATCGTTGAACCCTTAATCTAGATACGAGAAAAATAAGAAAAAAACCCACATCCACCAAGAGAGACAGAAACAGAGACAGAGACAGAGAGGGAAGCGTGAAAGAGAAGAAAAATAGAGATTAACGGAGAAATTACATAAAATATTCATAAATGAACACAAATACGAATGCAAATCCGGACTTGGAATCCAAATCGTTGTAATGAATCAAATGTTTTCCGACCCAGTCATGGTAATCTAAAAAACACATTTGTTGATTTTGTTCGTATTTCTGTGACAATATTGATGCAAATATAAACGCTCAATTTGGATGCAAGTGTGTTTCAACCGTAAAATACATTCATTTAATATGAGAAACAACATCTATTTTCGAGCAGTTTTTTTTCTTCTCATATTTCTGATTTTGAGGTAAAATATGGAAGCGCATGTAAACGTCTTTAACCAAAAATAAAAACCTAACTGAAATAAACATCGCAATTCTATAGAAAATAAACTTTTATTCAAATTTTACTCAAAGTTAAAATATAAATGGAAAACATAATCAAATCAATTCGTAAAAGCATTAATTGTAAACGCTTTATTCATGATGCCCAGTAAAAGCGGTAAAATTTATTATCACTGATTTATCTTTCAGGAATAATTGACCTTGAATAACCTTGAACAAATTTCTTGAATATTTATGCCCTTGAATAATCATTCGAATCACGCGTAATTACCTAATTCTGATTGGTACTTTTATGATTGATTAATTGCTGTTCAATCTTTTAATTTGTCATTTAAATGTTATTTGCGGACAACTTTCGTCTTTCGTTCTGCCTTTCTCGTATGGCTAAACAACATACCTATTTTAGCGTTAAGTTATCGTAGTTTTCAAAGAACATCCGACGTGGGGATTGACGAAATATGCAGATATTCTTCCTGGATTTTTCTGTCACATCATGCGTCAACAGTTTTAAACGGTTGTATCAAGTCTTTCTGAATTTACCGCTTTTTTACTGGGCACCCTGTAGATTAGCTGATTACCTAGAAAAAAAAGAAGAGTCATTGTTATTTTGATCATTATTCAACATAAACTTTTAAAGGCAATATTATTTTTTTATTATATAAATCACAAAAATCATTATCGTAGTCATATTATTGATTCATTTTTTGTCTTTATTCTCACATGAAGAAGGGGCATGAGACCCCTCATACAGGATTATGTTGAAGAATTCAGCGAATTCCATGGACAGAATATATTTGTTATGAAGAATTTTACCGAAAAATGTAAACAAAAGACACTTATAATCTGAAACAGAGACAATAATTTTCTTCTATTTTTTTAATCAATTAGCACCAAGTAAGGTAACAATTCCACTGAGATGTAAGGCTAAGAGTGAAAGAGAATGAAAATATTTTAGAAGAAACCAGAAACCCGATCCTAAACAGAGAACAAGTTGGAGTAAAGTGGCATGCAGATATAAATTTTCCAACTTGTGACGAATGCAGCTATCGATTACTTTTTGCATGCTAGCATGCTAGTTAACATTCGTGCCAGTCAGCTCTCACGCTGACCAATGGAATCCTTCTGCCTATACGTGGCAGCCAGCTATAGGCTATCACTCTGGCCAGTAGAAAATGGCCGTAAACTACATGAAAAATGCCGTAGAAGCCTGAAAACCCCGATTCTTACCACTATCAATGGGAGCTGGGAAATGCAAAGTCGGTCTTGGCTTTATTGCTCACTTGGAGCATGCGCATGTAAATTTTGGTATAAAATCGTCGAAAATTGCGGCCGTGCATTCGTTACACACACACACACACACACACACACACACACACACACACACACACACACACACACAGACAAACACACACACACACCCACATACACCCACAAACACCCACACACACACACACACACATCCCCACACACACACACACAAACACACACATCCTGCCTTTTATAGATATAGATATGTCCAAATGTCCACTATTAAAACCATACGGGATTGAAACTAACACATTAAGCTGACAGAGAAACATATATTTCTTTCCTTTGAATAGATGTATATAACCTATGCACCTATTCAAAAAGACAGGCACGATAAGCGCAACTATCTACTCCTATTGAGGAGATAAAATAATTAGAAAACAAATTTTCAAAATTCAAACAGAGATGTTAGAAGTTGTAGTAGAATTTTGAAGGTGCCGGAAATCCGGTCCTAAACAGAAAACAGAGGATAAACTTCGACTCTTGTACAAAAGATCGGGAAGGTCCGTAAACCGTAGGATTTGAACCTGGGCAGAGTTTTATCCATTGTTTCCTATTTAGGATTGGTTTTGCAGGTCATTCTAAAGGCTACATCCATGAGGTAAGAAAGCATAGAGAATTTGGCACTCACAGCATATGTTGAAATCAAGAGACATACAGCAAGTAAACTTACTTAACAAATTTGTATGAATTATAGGAGAATAGAGAGAGGGAAGGACTTCGGTGATCGGACGAGATCCGGTGTGATCCAACATGACATTGCCGTAAACCTGAGACACATTAGAAATATTTTTTTCTGATTAACTATTATTCCCATAATCGAGACCAAATTTCAATACGAATGAAGCATCCTAAATACTAATCATATGTGGCAGTTAAGAATAAATTTGTAGCAAACTAAGAAACCTTTGTTTTTGTAACGACGTTGGTAGCTAAGACAACGTATTAGACGAAATATATTGTTAACGCGAGGCAATGTTGTTGTTCTCCATAACATCGTATGCAAAGAATAAGACAGAAATATATTTTAGAACACATTTGGTCTGATCTATCCCAACAGCCATATTCACTAGATATCGCACCAAATGATTATTAAATTTTCGATTGCTGCAAAAGGCTAAGATAGATAAAAAATGTAATTAATTAAATCAGATTCAAGTGATCTTTGAAAGCTTTTTCACATCAAAATCTGGGCAATGTTATTCTAATATTACCGAAGAGCGATATTTATTCTGTATACTCTACAGAAATGCGGCACATGGCCAAAGGGGGGATTGGGGAAAATAGGACGGTCTTCATCTGTCTTAACTATAACTTAGCTAGCCGCAAACACTGACCCAATCGTACGAACAATATTCCTTACACCAAAACACCACATTCATCCGTACCGTTCTTACTACAACCACCATAATACCTCACTGTCTCTATGAAAATACTGACTAGTCCCCATATGTACAATTCAATGTCTGTGGGGGGGAGGGGGATAAGATAACAATTTTAAAAATTAACCCCAATGAATATATACAAATGAATACAAAATATTTACAAGAAACTAAAGAAAATGTTATTAGTAAATAAAACCCCCACAATAACTAAATGTGGCAGAAATACCAGTTCGCTGGCCGAAATCAATGCGGGACTATAATATTGTAAAACATTCATCCATCCCAAGCACACACACTAACACGCACTCATTCAGACACAACAACAAATACGAAAACACTCACGCGAAACGAAAGAAAGAGCTGCCTAATAAGTGACAAGTCATTGCAGATAATGGTATCCGACAGCAAGGCCTCAGATTGTGAGATTTTTAGGAGCATGGAACCATCTCTTAATTGCTGTTGTTACCAGGTCCATTCTGACCCTGGGTGGCAACACCTCTTATTGTCCCAGCCATGGGCAAATAGGGAACCTTCAAATTGGGGTTAAAACATTATGATAGTATAAAAAAATAGATATTGTAGAAAGAATACCAGCAACAGATTTTAAGAGTAAAAAAGTTTACCAGCAATGCATTATTGGAAAAGAAAAAGATAATTACCAGCAATCCATTTTTTGAAAAAGTAATTACCAAAGCTCCTAAGAAAGTTAAATTTTGGCATTAAATGACTCATGAGGAGTTGATGTGCCGTTAAAGTACAAACCGCAGGTTATGGCGAAAACAGAAATTAATAAAAATGTACATTTGTTAGTATAGAATTGATAAATACAAGCGGAAATTATTTATAACTTAGTATTATACATATTGGACATTTTCACGTAGGTATTATTTAAATAGTTTTTTCTGTCTTGTTTTCCTTACATTTAGCATATAATGATTCTATTCCTTATCTTTGGTCAGGAAACATATACATTTAAATATAAATCTCTGAGATTTTTTCTTTATTTTTGTCACATAATTGACTCATGTGCAGATAACCCATATTTGCAGGGTTTCATTCATAATTTGTTTTCTTTTTTAAATATATGTTTTCTTCTACATATATATATATATATATATATATATATATATATATGTATATTCTTAAACATATATTTCTTTCCTTTAGCTTAAAAAAGATTGAAGTCGAGTTTTGCGGTGTTTTTTCTACAAACTAGATTTCATTTCGATATCTTTTCTTAGATTCCGTTCATACGGTGTCTGTTCTGATGCCATCAGATATGCACGAAATCATGAATGAATATTAAAATAAAGATTTTGCAAAAGTAATGCACTACAAATTATGCGTTCCTAATGATTTTATCAGCGAAATACTACGAAAATAAATCGCAAAATGTGTTCTTCAGTGGTTAGGAATTAATATCAGCGTTTAGGTGTAATATCTTTATTGTCTGAGGAGACACAAATAACACTGGATATGTTTTCCATATATATGTTTGAAACAAAAAGTCTGAAATCTTATGGAAAATTTATTACATGGCAATAAAATAACAACATTTTGATTTTGGAATACTGCGCTTTCATTTGACTAAAGGGACCACTTGTCTGCATTTGATACAAGAAACTTATTATTTTCATTGCCAGCTGAAGGAAAATTTTCTAGGTGAAGATAAAGTAGAGGGAGAGAAGATTTCTGTTAAGAACCTCAGTTTAGAGAGGCACCAGTTAGCTACTGCTGTTATTGCGACCATATCTTTCTGCATCCATTAGTCTGTGCCTGGGGTCCTAACCCCTTACCCATTACTAATGGAATCGAACTTATGTCAAAATGTAATCGAGTAAATAATTTTACTGTTCGAATATATTGAACATTATGAGGGAAATGATATCAAAGATCATGAAAAATGCATGCATTACTCCTAGAATATTGATATTATGTGTTTCATTGAAATTTTATTGTGTATATAATGTAAAAAATATATAAAGATTTTACTGTAGTAATATATTAACAGACAATGAAGAGAATTAATGATAATGGTAATTGTCTAGTTTAGAAAATTGCAAAACTTGAAAATTGATATTTGATATATTGACTCGTAATTGAATTCAACAAGTGAACCTGTACGTATTTGAGAAATACATCAACCACAAAGCCGGTGTCTAATATCAGATGTGGACTTTTATTTACTGAGCTTAAACGACTCAGTAAGATTGAGCCACGATGATAATTATAAATTTTCTGATGATACCAATTTTACAAATAGAATCCGCTTAGCAGTCATTAAATTCAGGATAATTAGTTTGGGATCAAGCATTAATCCATAGCACTAGAATAAAATGCATAACCATTTCAAGTATTTGGCACATCGCTTTGATTAAAATGCAATGGTAATAATAGTCATTTCCTTATAAGGAAATATTCGCCATTAATTAACAGATCAGCCAATGTAAACTGACGGACATTCTTCTCTTCTCGATCTCTTTTTTTATCTCTACCCCTGACACTTGTACTACACAGCTTTGCCTTATTGGCAAATGATACGGAAGTATTCTGTAAACATCTTTCGCTCGCTCACCAGGCAAGAACTTCCTAGCAACGGAATATCTTTCTGTTATCAGCGAACAGATTGGGATTCGATCTGTGATTTCCTTTGTGACGTCACTTGGAATTAAGTCTTTATTCATCCTGTTAAAAATGCGCGTTTGAGGTCTCCTCTTAGGTGGAAGCCCGCATCGATGCTTTCATTCCAGCAAGGAAGTACCTAGTTAAAACCTCGTTCATCTCCTTTGTTCTCACCTGCATGCTCGGTCGTTACAGCCCACCGGAATCACTTCTTCCGACTGACTGCAACATACCTCTCTTTGTCTCTACTCGTAACGAATGAAAGTGTGTCCTCAATGAAGCGAATTCACCGTCTGCTGATAGAATGAAACAACGTATCTCGCATGTCCGGTTCTAGAGATTATTGGCAGAGTGTGCTGAAAACAGCAAATTCTCAATCAATCTACTATTCAATCAATTCGAACATAACTTATGAATTAGATTCCTATAAGTCCTGTGCTGGTGTCGGTTTATGAGCTGTCGTCCTCAGGAAATATTCTCCCGAGATGGCTCCAGTTCTCTACAACCTGCTTCCTGCTTTCCAGCATGTTGGAAGTCCTCCTCTGTAGTTCCTATTTTTAAGAATTCTGAAGAACCGTCTGGTCCCTCTAACTATCGCCCTATGAGTCTCCTGTCGCTTTTCGACAAAGTATTCGAGACTTTAATCAATGCTCAAGTGGTTAAGCATCTTATATATCACAGCCTACACTCTGAAAAACAATATGGATTCAGTTTTGCCCAGTCTACCACTGACCTGCTTACGGCCATAACTGAATATGTACATCAAGCTCTTGATAATAACGGCGTAGCTCGAGCTGTTGCACTAGATATCTCGAAGGCGTTTGACAAGGTTTGCCATTTTGGTCTTCTACGTAAGGTTCAATGCTACGGTATTACAGGACGTTTGTTTGATTTAATCCAACCTTTACTGTCGAATCGTTAAATGGTGGTTGTTCTGAACTACAATCTTCAAAAATTTATATGTAACGTTAATCGCCATTTTCTGCTGTCTTGAACCCCGTTCATCTTTTATCCTTTCCTCAGTTACCCAGTCTTTCCTCGCCTTTTCAGTCTCTGTAACCCCCTGCGTACTAGTGATACTCTCATCTTGCTTGGGGTAAAATGAAGATAAACTTTAAAAAATAACGTAGACTTTTACTTACCTTCTAAAATATATTAAGCTTCGATCTTTTATTTTATTTGTTTTTGTTTCTTTTACTTATATAAACAGGTTTATTTACTTTTTACCAAGGGATAAAAGGAAAAGGATGTAAGAATAAATCTTATTTAACACCACTAGGACCCCGGCTACATGAATGTGAGCGTGCTATTAGATTGGCAACTGAGTTTCACAGTCTTATTTTTTAACTAGCTCAATGAAATCTCCACTTTTACTCCAACAGGTTACTTCTCGCACTTCTCACGTGTGGAACTCCTTTCCGATTTCCTGCTTCCCTAATAGGTACAATCTTTACAAATGTAAATGCAAGGTCAATCGCCATCTTCTTTCTTCTTGAACGGTTCCTTTATTTTCATTTCTTCAATGTTCTCCACTAAAGTATTATCATTTTCTTTTACTCCTTGTAACCCCTTGCGTTTATCGCCTTTCTTTGGTTGAAACGATAAATACATTTGAGTAAAAAAAGTTTTAGTTTCTTCGACGTAATTATTCTCTATGTCTACGTAATTTTTACACAAATTCCATGAATCAGACACACGCCACCAGGGAATAAAGAAAGCGACGGCTATATTAAACATTCATTTGTATATATCCCCCTCTTCTCCTTCTTCTTCTTTGTAGAGTAACTGGCCATGTTTAAATGTAATTGGCAGAAATGGCCAACAGACAGAATTGACAAAGTTTCCGATAAACAATAAGAAGGAAAAGAAAAGAACAGGGTAAAAATAATACTGGGCAAACAATATATGCAAGATAAAGCAATACATATAAGACAAAATGTTCACATATTAAAAATTATGTTGACACACAAAAGGGAATACAGCAAGTGATCGCAGCGTTCTGACTTCAAGACAAGTACGATCTCTATCTATAAAAAGCACGATTGAACGGCCGCAATTTTCGACGGATTTGCACCAAAACTTACATGCACATGCTCCAAGTTAGCAGCAAGGCCAAGACCGACTTTGCATTTCCCAACTCCCATCGATAGTGGAAATAATCGATTTTTTCATTCTTCTACGGCATTTTTCATGTAGTTTATGGCCATTTTCAACTGGCCAAAGTGAGTGCCTATAACTGGCTGCCATGAATAGGCAGGAAGATTCTATTGGCCAGCGTGAGAGCCACCAGCTGACTGAAACGAATGTTAACTTGCATGCTAGCATGCAAAAAAAAATCGATAGCTGCATTCGTCACAAGTTAGAAAATTTAAATCTGCATGGCACTTTACTCCAATTGGCTCATTAGCTTGCTTAAACTCAACGTTGATTCTGATTCCGCAGAACTGGGTTGGGTGTGAAAATATATTTGTTGTTAACATTCTTTTTTCATTCGCTTTTTCCAGTTACGAGTCCTTTTTTAAAGCTGATCGTTTTTTGTTCATTTTGTTTAGTTCTTTTTTCGTAACAGATTTAATGCTTATTATAGAGCTTAGAAAAAATTCGCAGTGTGAGATAGGCAAGAAGTAAGGCATGTAGCAGCATTAGCACGGCAACTGGCACTCCTTTAAAGGCAAGGAAGGGCAAAAATATTTTAAGTCAAGTGATAGCGATTGCTGTATGTGTCGTACGATTTTTGAATCAAGCACGGGCAACGCCGGGCCATGCTGCTAGTCAGAACTAAATCTGATGAGACAGATAAGTAGTTAGAAAGAAATCCCAGAATGCGTCTATATGTTTTGTCTATAAAGTTGAGGAGGCCGTAATTCCTAGCATGATTGGAACCAGCATTCGTCACCCTGTTTTAATCTTGTCGACTCCACTGAGGAGTATGGGATCACTACTCTCAACAACAACTGGACGATGCTCCAGAGCGATTAATTTTTCTGTGAAGAAGTTATTATGCCCATACCCAACTTGTTTTGTACTTTGTTTTCTCTTTCAGTACTCAGTGTTCCTTGCCTTATTTGATTTATTCAATTTATTGTTCTCATTTTTTATTTGTATAGATGTTTTTAGAGAAAGAATATATCCATCAACAACTCTATGATCCTCTTCTGGTCACAATTATATCAATAATATTATTAGAGTAACATCTATAATAGCAAAGAACAAAACTATAGATCGAATACATCTAATCAGTCAACATAGAGTGAAAATTCCTTCCTCATTAGAAATGTAAATAAGAAAAAAAATAAAAACCATTCATAGTGTCTTTGATATACTAAAATATTGGTAGTGTTTAAATGTTTTATCGTGATTTCTAATTTCCGGTTCATACATCTAAAGATCGTATAAAATTAATTCATTAAAAATTTCCTTATCAGGTGGTACTACTACTACTACTACTACTACTACTAATACTAATCCTACTACTAATACTATATGTCTTTTTATTTACCTTCAAATCTTTACAACGACAACCATGATTTTATAACTATCAGATTCGAACTTCTCGCTTATATAATTTGGTAAATACTAGCCCATCTTAATTTACCAATATTATTATTATCATTATTATTATTATTATTATTATTATTATTATTATTATTATTGGATTTCTGTTGTATATTCATATCCTTTCGGTCAGAGATTATAACATTTTCCGCTGAACATTTTTGTATTCTAATAATAATAAAATACAAAACCTAAGATGACACATTTTACAGGATTATGCACTTTGTCAGGTGTGAGCTCTACTTGTGAGAATAATTTATTATTATCATTATTATTATTGTTGTTGTTGTTGTTGTTTGA
>CAXIWW010000877.1:0-22696 GCA_964036315.1 Acanthosepion esculentum | reverse complement strand
GGTACATAGGCCATACACAAGAAACGCCATCCACAGAAACAGACCCCACCGCTAACAATATGGAAGCATTCCCCCTTCCATATTCCTAATTTGCAGCGGCACTATCCTAACAAGTAATATACGGCCTCCTAGGGGTTTCAATCCTAGGGATACTAACTAAATCCGAATATTCCAGACTTAGAACTTGTATATATATATATATATATATATATATATATATATATATATATATATATATATACTACATTGAGGTCATCGCTAGACCAGCTGCCAAGAAAATCGGTTTTCTCCGGAATCTATCGTACATATATAAGTCTACCATTCGTGCTTGCTTAGAGTATTGCTGTCATATATGGTTCGGTGCCCTTGGTATTTTCCTGGAAGTTCTCGATAAGGTCCAAAGAAGAATTAGCAATATTGTTGGACCTGATCACACGGCTCAGCTATAGTCACCTATCCACCGCCGTAAAGTTGCCTCTCGGTACCTTTTTTTAATAAATACTTTTATTTTTTATAAATACTTCCATTTTTTATAGATACTTCGGTTGAACTCTTCGCTATGGTACCTCAACTGTAGGAATTCAAGCGCAATACTAGATTGGCAGCGAGATCACATCAATTTACAGTTGAGCTCGATTGATGTAGCCAGAAATTCTATGCTAACAATTTTTTATCCCGCACTTTTTGATTCTGCCCAAATTTAAATGCAATGTCAATCGCTATCAACTGTCTTCCTGATTGCTCTTTTCTCCCTTTCCCTATTACTAATGTTTCTGTTGCTAATTCCTCTACGCACTGTAAATTCTTGCGTGCTAGTGGAAGTACTGCCCCTACACGCAAGCCACTAGTGGTCCGTTGGTGGCAGCCACCGGCGAGCCACCAGTGGGCCATCGGTGGACCTCTAGCGGACCACCAGTGGTAACATTGCCGAGACGAACACGCAGGCGGTCAGAGAGCGGCCCACTAGGGATAAACACTAGTGGCATACCACTCAGTGGCAGATTAATGGCTTGCGTGTAGGGACCTTACTTGTAGTGATACCGATTTTAAAAATTCTCCTGAGCATGAAATTCCACTACACTATAAATGTTCCTGTACAAACACTTGATATTCTTTTCACCAATGGTTGGTCACTCGTTGTAGATACAAAAGCGAGATTAAAATGATAAAGTATCAGTTCATTTGGCTTCCGTAATTTTCTTTTACAATGTCTGGCTCAAAGCCAAGTTGATTCGGGCTTGTTTAAGCACTTGCTGTGAAATTCTGTACGATAGGTGAAGCCTTTGTCAATTGTGAAACGTAAGTGTCTGTGTCATCGACTCTCCATTTCCCATCGAGTAACGCTTTATATTTATTTGCTTCGGTGGCGTGCAATTAAATTAATATTGAATTTCTGTCTGTCAATTTCTGTATCTATAACAGAATGACTCGACTGTTTCTTAAAGATTGTGTAGTAACAATTAGCCAAGAAAATTGTCCAGCAAGTTTTCTTTGGTACCACCGTATGTCTTGCTTTCTATTGGAAATGACTCATGAAAAACTAGTTTCACACAGTTAAGTGCCAATTACTTTTAGCCATACGGCGATTAACGTTAGAAATCAATAGGTTTGTAACATACTGAAACACATCTTTGTCGAACTCTTTACCGAATTCTCCTGATCTTGGTCTGGAAGAGAAAGAAAAGCAAAGAAACAAAAATAAACAAAAAGAAATGTTTCTAATTATAAAAGAGCTTCGATATATAATATAATTACAAATCAAAAGCGAAAATAAGTAATTAAAACGGACACCTACTTAAATACATGACAACATTTCGCTTGTTTCGTAGTTCAAAAGGTTGCGTATTTGTTAACGATGTTTGAACTCGGCAAAAGCATTGAGAAGACTAATTTCGAAAGACCGACAAGCCCAAATAACATGGGACAGAAAATTAGCATCCTCTATCATTTGTTTCAAGAGATGGGACCCAAGATAAGCTTTCCAAAACAGAAACAATGATCTGGAACAGGAATGAAAGCAGCGATGACAGAGCAAATATGAAAAACTTCAGATACCTCAGCGGGTGGATCAGTTATAACAAGCTAGCTTAAAAGCCGCCATATCGAGCAGCATTTAAGCTAGTAAGCTGCAGAGGACCTTTGATTGATCCTTCATCACAATAGGTTGGGATGAGTAGATGTGATAGGCAACAATAAACTACAGAAAATCTCAAAACTAAAGAAAATTACAAATCACAGTTATTTCAATTTTTCTAATAACTTTTCTTTAAAAATGATTTTGAATATAGATTAAAATAAAACGAAATTATTAGAAAGCAATAATACTCGGAAATGATTGATTAAAACTAGTTTGTAAGATTGAATATGCTAATGAGGCATCCCATTGGCGTTTGTACAACGAATTTTCTGGTTATATAAAATTATATTAATTGCGTATACAATGAACGAGGATTAGAGTTGAACCATTTTAGAAATGATTAAAGTTTCGGCATCAGACAGACAGACAGACAGACAGGCACTAAATCTCCCTTATTATAAGGATATCCACGAGATTACTTTGAATATAGATTAAAACAAAACAAAATTAAAAGAAATCAATAATACTCGGAAATGATTTAAAAAAAATTAGTTTTTAAGAATCAATACGCTAATGAGTTATCCGATTGACGTTTGTACAACGAACATATTTGTTATATAAACTTCATTGTGTATACAATGAACGAGGATTAGAGTTGAACCGTTTTAGGAATGATAATATATATATATATCCTCAAAATAATGGAGATTTGGTATCTGTCTGTCTGAAGCCGAAACTCTAATCATTTCTAAAACGGTTCCACTTTAATCCTCGTTCATTGTATATCCAATGAAGTTTATATAACCAAAGAGTTCGTTGTACAAACCTCAATGGGATACCTCATTAGCATATTCATTCTTAAAACTAATTTTAATAAATAATTTCCGAGTATTATGGATTTCTAATAATTTAACTTTATTTTAATCTATATTCAAAATAATCTCGTGGATATATTTAAAGAAAAAGTCATTAAAAAATTGAAATAACTGTGATTTGTAATTTTCTTTAGTTTTGAGTTTTTCTGTAGTTTATTGTCGCCTATCACATCTACTCATCCCAACCTATTGTGATAAAAGACAAATCAAGGGCTATACGCAGCTTAATCTTTATTAAAATTAGTTTTTAAGAATGAATATGTTAATGAGGTATCCCATTGACGTTTGTACAACGAAGGTTTTGGTGATATAAATTGAATTGGATTTACAATGAACTAGGATTAGAGTTGAACCGTTTTAGAAATGATTAGAGTTTCGGCTTCCGACGGACAGAAAGACACCAAATCTCCATTATTATAAGGAATAAGTATAGAGGAAAAAGAATTTGAACATAGAATAGAATGTATCAGAGTTTACTTCGCTCAACACAGCAAATAGACTCAGCAGATTAAAACATTCCCATGGATAAATTCTAATCTTTAGCACACTGCATCATTTATAAATATTACTACCTGTATATGGAATCACATCAAAATATAGTGTTTTATATATTAGTTCTATGTATTTGAAATTGCAGTAGCCTGGCTCACAATTTCAGTCAAGATACTTTTAGGTGTTGTCATAGAAGGATATGGCCACATAAGCAAGATATTCAAATTTAACATTGCCAGGACTAACCTTTTGCTTGGTGAAAATAGTCACCTACAGGGTGCTAAAGGTTGACCTCATTTTAATTGGTAATTCTGTTTGCTTAAAATTTTAAACTTATTAACGATATTCTTTGGTTTGGTTTGTTTAACGGCATATCAACTCCTTCATGGGTCATTTAATGCCGAAATTTAACTTTCTCTGGAGATTTGGTAATTGTTTTTTTTTCAAAAATGTATTCCTGGTAATTTTTCTCTTCCTTTTCCAATAATGTATTGCTGGTAATTTTTTATTATGAAAACTAGCATAAAAGCCGCCATATCAGGTCGCATTTAAGCTAGTAAGCTACGGGATTGGTCCTTCATCACAATAGGTTGGGATTAGGTTTTCTACATTCCAACACCCAGTAATTAAAACCGAGGTCTTGTATTAGGCAGTTAAGAGTTATCTCCTCTTTGTTGTTGTTATCAAACAACGATTTGGCTGCTATGATCACTAATTTAAATTTTATCCCAAACTACAGAACTCAAAACTAAACAAAATTACAAATCACAGTTATTTCAATTTTTCTAATGACTTTTCTTTAAAAAATATATCCACAAGATTATTTTGAATAGAGATTAAAATAAAACGAAATTATTAGAAATCAATAATACTCGGAAATGATTTATTAAAATTAGTTTTTAAGAATCAATATGCTAATGAGGCATTGACATTTATACAATGAATTTCTTGGTTATATATACTGAATTGAGTATATAATGAATGTGGATTAGAGTTGAACCGTTTTAGAAATGATGAGATTTTCGGCTTCAGACAGACCCCAAATCTCCATTATTATAAGGATCTATTACTGGTATTCTTATGATAAAAATGTTTTCACTCGCTGGGGCCCTAACAGGTACCACCACTCTGGATCAGGGTAGACCTGGGAACAACAGCAATTAAGAGTTGGTTCCACGTCCCTCAAGACCTTCCAATCCGAGGCTTTGCTGCCGGATGTAATTTATCGTTATACCCTGGACGACGATATTACTTGATAATGGTTAAGCGAAAAGATGACCGCGTATGAGGAATTACACTTTTATCATGGATCCATTCTTCATCATTCTGTATTTTGTAAATAATAATAAAAGAAATGTTTAGTTCGTGCTCTGAGAATTTGAAAAAATGAATTCTCTACAATATCTAGACATCTTCCCACTGAGATGCAATGTGGAACATCGCCATTTCAAAAATTTTGAACCTCCAGCATATTTGATACAAAAAGGCCCTGGTTCTCTCAAAATATTTCCGCTGCCGTGGGAGAATAGCCACCATATTACTATTTTTAATGCATTAGTGAGCTATTGTCTGGGTAATGGAACTTACCCCAGGCTTACATCTATATGAACGACCGGACATGAATGATAAGGGACCCGCTGGATTGGTTTAATTTAAGCTCTATTAATCGCACAAGCAGTTCTCTACATCCTGATATTTTCAATTTTGATAGCCTGTAGGGAATATATATATATATATATATATATATATATATATATATATATAATATATATATATATAATATAATATAATATATATATATAATATAATATATATATAATATATATATATAATATTATATATATATGATATATATATATATAATATATATATATATATATATATATATATATATATATATATATATATATATATATTGTGTATAATTAGGCAGCATTTTTTCATTGATACAGGTTTCATTAAACAATACAGACAAGTTTTGTCTACATATTTTAAATAAATTTCGTTGCATACTGACGTATAAGGTTTTTGGTGTTATTGAAATTCGAAAGAAAATCACCTTGTTTATACATGCTTATTAATCCATTGTTAATCCATTCTAAGCTTTCGGCTTTCTTAAGCCATCATCAGAGGTACATTGTAATAAATCAAATCACAAAGATAATAATCTGTATTTTTTCCTTGTTATTCATGCGGACATTACAACGATGATAGTTTTGTTGCTATAGGGAAGTTGCTATGCGACGACAAAATTCGCGCAACATATATAAATAAATAATATACAATAACTGCTGTTTGCACAGCAATTCTGCTTCCAACAAAGTCTTCATCAGATGATGACTCTTGGTTCAGGCATGGTTTCGGGGCCGAAGCATCATTACCACTACCCCAGAGCGCCCCAACAGTAACTTAGGATACCACCAGACTTTGTATATACTTTATATATATATAATATATATAATATATAATATATATATAAAATATGATATGTATAATATATGATATGTATATATATATATATATATATATATATATATATATATATATATATATATATATTATATATATATATATATTCAAAAAAACTTATTAACAGTCATTTATACATGATTAAAGGAAATATATATTTAACATTAATAATACCAAACAAGTAAAAAAAACTATTTACATAGGCCATCCATAAGAAACGCCATCCACAGAAACATACCCCACTGCTAACAATATGGAAGCCAATATATATATATATATATATATATATATATATATATATATATATATATATATATATATCCAGGTGAAAATAACGGATTTGGTATCCAAGAAACGTTCTTACAAAATTCAAAAATAGGCCTCAATATATCAGTAGAGCAGAAATACTTTGTTCAGGTACATAGTTATAAGAATTTACCACGACATTGGTGTACCTAGATGTGAATCTATAGAATGTACCATCAAATCACCTGATGAGATGTTCCTGTAAACATCGTAACAGTGTCGTGGTAAATTCTTGTAACTATGTACCTGAATAAAGTATATATATATATATATATATATATATATATATATATATATATATATATATATATATATATATATATATATATATATATTAAACCCAAATCACCAGAACACCTACAAGTTTGAATAATGAAAAATACATTCATATTTACCATAAAATGTATGAAATACGAGTTTCAGTAATGACAGGATCATTTATTTTCACTCAGCATGACAAGTGAACACGTCAAACAAAAACGGGTAAAGGCGATATTTATTAGCTTTCTTCATTCTTTCAGTGAATAGGCTTCTCTGTTCATTTCTTTATCTCTACGTGATAAGCTGTTCTTTCTCGCAGGATTTTGGGTGTAAGCATTTGTTAATATTTCCTCTACTTATCGACACTGTCAAGAAGAAGAAAAACGGTTCTTTGTCTACAAACTTGAAAAACAAGCAATAACTGGATGGTTAATGAGTTAATAAAGAAAAGTCACGAATAATCCATCAATTAGGAAAAATATAACGCTAAAATAAAATGACAATGCAAATCATAGTCTGTCTCATATATGAATATTTGAACACCCCCCTCCCCAAACCCGAACCATCCGTGCACTGCTGAAGCCATTTCCGACAGGAATATTCTCAAGAATAATTTTGCTGTCTGTATCTTTGATGCGCCAACCGGAAATTATCTCCCTTGCAGCGCTTCACATTGAAAAACAACACTCAGGTGTTTAACTGACAATTGAATGATAGTTATTGTTATCTCATGAATCTTGCAGACTGCAGTTATGATGACAGGTTAACTGTTACAAAAATACGTTAAATGAATAATAAGAAAAAAGAAACTAAGTCAGAATGGACAAATTGTTGTTTTTTTTCCAGCAAAATTACAGTAGTTTTTATTGAATAGTACATGATAAATTAATAACATTTCTGTCTTTTTAATGTGGAAATTATATAAAATTACAAACGATTATAATTAAATGTCAAATAGTATATTTATGATGTGAAACAGTTAGGATTTTATAAATGTCTGAATA
Source organism: Acanthosepion esculentum (assembly GCA_964036315.1). Classification (NCBI taxonomy): domain Eukaryota; kingdom Metazoa; phylum Mollusca; class Cephalopoda; order Sepiida; family Sepiidae; genus Acanthosepion; species Acanthosepion esculentum. The sequence goes on along the minus strand of CAXIWW010000877.1, from coordinate 15,212 downwards.
AAGCGACTTTTATTAAATGCGTTAAGCAAAAATAAATTGTAATGTTTCCCTCATTACCTATCTGCTAAAATGAAAAGACGTCACACACACACACACACACGCGCGCGCGCGCGTGCGCACACACAAATAAAAACAAAACAAGCAAAAAAAGATTGAACGATTTATTTACGGGTTATCAACATTTTGAAAGATATTAAAGCGTTGAAAGCATTCTTAGATTGTAAGAATTATTGTGAGATAATAATGATTTACTAATTAACTCGTATCGGGTGGGTGGGGGTAGAAGAAGTGTGTTCTTATTTTTCCTGAATTTAACGAACCCGACTGGGAAATTTTGGCTGGTAGCACCTTGTTATATCCTTATTTGTGTGGCTTAAGAGAAAATTATGGCTTTAGGATAAAAAGAACACGTTCGTCTTCGGCTGCTACTTGTGTTGTTCTCCCAACAAGTTCACTCTGTGTTACTCAATGAGGAGTACTTTACTTTTATGTTCCATGTCCTTTAAGCACCAGGACGATCACACGGGTGCAGAGCAACTCAAAACCGCCGACTGAACGGCGGGACAACTCAGGACCGAGACAACTCAGGACCGAGACAACACAGGACCGAGACAATTCAGGATCACGACAACTCCGGATCGAGACAAATCAGGATCAAGATACCTCAGGATCAAGACAACACAGGACCAAGACAACACAGGACCAAGACGACTCATTACCAAGACGACTCATTATCAAGACAACTCATTACCGAGACAACTCAGGACCGAGACAACTCATTCTAACACGACTCATTACCAAGACAACTCATTACCATGACAACTCATTACCAAGACGACTCATTACCAAGACAAACCAAGACGACTCAGGACCACGACGACTCCGGATCGAGACAACAACTCAGGACCGAGACAACTCAGCATAAGAGAAAACAACATTTAAAAAAAAAACAACAACGAATAAATGTAATTTATTAAAGATTAAATCCTTAATTAATTAATATTTTTCTTCAAATAAGGCATTTGAAAAGGCGTTATGTAAAATATGGAGTATTTTTTGTTTTTACTTATTTTTAATAAATTAAATCGTAAGGAAATTTATTTTTTAACAAAGTAAATTGACATATAAAAATAATTCAATAAAACTCACTTGTCTTTAATTATTTTTTAATAAATTAAATCGAAAAATACAAAACAAAATGAAAATGTTTTGGTTTTAAATTTTTATTAACGTAAATCATAATGTAATTTATTTTTAAATAAAGTAAATCGACATTCTAAAATATTTCTATTTTATTGAATTATTTTGAATTTTTTAAAGCTCTGAGCAATCCTTGTATCCACGTATGTCCCTTTTTTGTCATCCATTAACTGATCCTATTAAGTAGGTTACTTGATGTTCCTCTCTGTTCCTCTTATATCTCGTGAGTGTTAAATTCTCCAAGCCACCTATCCTTATTTTATGTTCCTAAAAATTCAACTTCCTTTTTTTAAATAAAATTTCTTTAATCATTTCGCCTCAAACGCATTAGACATTTTACATATTTTCTTCAATGTAATATTTTTTAATCATTTCAACCCAAGCAAGGGAATAAAGCCACTGAGACACAATGAGCATGCGAGAATGTAAGAAAGTTTTCTGTGTGTGTGTGGGGGGTAGAGAACAATAAAAGAACAGGATCTACAAAAACAAAGGCAGAAGATAACGATTGATATTGAATGTAAATGTTTGGAGATTAAAGTTGACTGGAAAGAAATAAGCCGGAAGTGAGCTCCACAAGCGAGAAGACAAAAATGTTAGCATATAACTTATGGCTACATATAGCGATTTCAACTGCAAAATGTGACCTAGCTGCCAATTTAGTACTGCGCTTATCTATTAATAATAGAGATTTGGTGTCTGTCTGTCTGAAGACGAAACTCTAGTCATTTCTAAAACGGTTCAGCTCTAATCAAAAACGTCGTAGTTCAATCGTCAATTGGATACCTCATTAGAATATTCATTCTTAAAAACTAATTTTAATAAATCATTTCCGAATATTATTGATTTGTAATAATTTCGTTTTATTTTAATCTATATTCAAAATAATTTTTGATGAAAAGTCATTAGAAAAATTGAAATAAGGGTAATTTGTAATTTTCATTATTTTTGAGTTCCTTTTTGCCTATCAAATCTACTCATCCCAACCTATTGTGATGAAGGACCAATCCAGGGCCCCCACAACTTACTAGCTTAAATGCCGTCCTATAGGGCAGCTCTTAAGCTAGTGACACACACACACACACACACACACACACACACACACACACACACACACACACACACACACAGGCGGCTGTGAATTTCCACGAAATGCATAACTGCCTGAAGAGACAATTCCTCCGTGTCGAAACACGACAGCTCTTGCGTAGCTGTGTAGCGGTTACTATAGTTTATATCAAATCTTTATAATTAACAATATTAAGTTCTACTCCATATTGAGCCCTCTTTTAAACTAAATGTTACGAACAATGGTATTATAATACAATTGTTCCCATTTTACACTTGGATATATATATATATATATATATATATATATATATATATATATATATATATATATATATATATATATATATGTGTGTGCGTGTGTGTGTGTGTTCTGATTTCTGGTGTTCAGAAAAAACCTTCCTTATTTAGAATCCTAATACGATATAATTTTCCCACTCAGTATTTTTCATCGTTGGCCTTGTCTTGAAACTAAACTGAATAAATATCTACATAAATCTGGTGTTTCAAACACGCAGTCTACAGGTCGGATTGCAACACACAGCCTACTTATTCATGGACTGCAATGGAAACATTTTTACAACCAATATTTTCCTGAGGGTGAAGTATTTTTACTCCATTCTTCCTTACTGTTTATTATGCAACGGAAGGGTTAGCATTAACCTGCCCACAAAATGCAACATGCTAAAATAACCTCTCTCCTGTAGTTTCCATGCAGCTGTCCTTCAAATGTCGTTCACCCCCAAAAAACGTCCCTAAAAATATCAAAATAGGGCTAATTAAACACAATATAGGCTTTTTGCATCTGCATTATTTTTTAAAGCTGTTTAGAAATACGCTAAGTAATATCAATACTCCTATATGTAAAGAACGCTGGATAATTCTTTTGCAGATAAGAGGACACATCAACCAACAGAGATATGTTTTTTTAACAGAAAATACGTACATATGAGTAATAATGAGATTTTAAGGGAAAATAAGGAACAAAAAAGACATTGGTTATATAAACTAAATTGAGTATACAATGAAATTGAGTATACAATGAACAATGATTAGAATTGAACCGTTTTAGAAATGATTAGAGTTTCGGCTTTAGAGAGACAGACAGACACCAAATCTCCATTATTATAAGGATGGGTATACAATGAACGAGGATTAGATTTGAACCATTTTAGAAATGATTAGAGTTTCGGCTTTAGACAGACAGACAGACACCAAATCTCCATTATATTAAGGATGGGTATACAATGAACGAGGATTAGAGTTGAACCGTTTTAGTAATGATTAGAGTTTCGGCTTCAGAGAGACAGACACCAAATCACCATTATTATAAGGAAGGGTATACAATGACCGAGGATTAGACTTGAATCGTTTTAGAAAGGATTAGAGTTTCGGCTTCAGACAGACACCAAATCTCCATTATTATAAGGATGGGTATACAATGAACGAGGATTAGAATTGAACTGTCTTAGAAATGATTAGAGTTTCAGCTTCAGACTGACAGACAGACACCAAATTTCCATTATTATAAAGATATCATATTGCTTTGGAGGTGTGTTGAGACGCCTTGTGGCAGGTGTCTTGTGGTGGCAAGTACGAGTTGTTTGTGATTTGATATAATATTGTGCTAAACTGTTGATAATCTAATTAATAATTACCACAAATATTCAATCATAGGTCCCAAATGTGATAATTTGATGACGTCATAAAAGCAGTGAGTTGGACGTGCTAGGATGCTAAGCTATTAAATAATTCAATACTCTGTTTCAAAAAAGTGACGAACTAATTATAGGGTGCCTCTTACCACTTGTACCGTCTTAGCATACGATAAATATGGTAATTCGCAACATAAATAGGTCGCCTCAGCATTGGAGTAGCGACAGATACTGAGACAAGAATACTATAGTTCAATATTATCATCAGTCCCTCGGCTGCTTCAATCGTCGGGGTAACCTGAGAGTAGAAGAAACAGGCAACCCCTCCAGATATATCTGTCAGGAGTCAGGACTCTTTGATGTTGTCCGAATAGCTCTTGCCTTGCCGCCCCCACCTGCGTCCGCCTTCAGTAGTGCTTTGCATTATGTTCTTGCAGTGGCTTTCTTACCGTGAAACCTGGCGAACCAGGCCATCTTCCGACGCTTAATAGAGACTTTCGACCTTGCTATGTACGACGTCGTTGGTTTTGTGCTCCAAGTAGGAGTTGCGCAGAGGCATTTGTTCTCGATCGCCTGGATCCTTTTTCCTGACTAAGTCAGGAGTGTCTAACTCTCACGCCCGTAGAGGAAGATGGAGATGGACAGCGATTTGTAGAGCTTTAACTTTGTAAGTTGATGTTGCTCTTCCATATCCTTCTTAGTCAGACTATCGCTGCTGTGGCTGTGCCGATACTTTATCCTACTGCAGTTATTGTTAAACGTTTTTTTTTCCACTGGATCGTATTTACGAAATGTGAATTTGCCCGCGCTTCACCAAATATTATATCATAAAATGTACATCAAAAACAAACAAGCAGAGAGAGAGAGAGAGAGAGAGAGAGAGAGAGAGAGAGAGAGAGAGAGAGAGAGAGAGAGAGAGAGAGAGAGAGAGAGAGAGAGAGAGAGGATTAAAGGGAGATAACCGCGGATTCGAAGTCAGAATATTATCATTGAGAACTCTATCCTCTAATTTGCGGACCCTAGTTGCTTAATACTTGATATAATACAAAAATATCACAGAGAAAAAAAGTGAAGTGGCCGACCGCAGTCGAGGGCGATCTGAAAGCTCCTTTTTCATTAGCTGCTAGACTGAAGTGTAGGGGAGGGTGCTACTTCATTCCCTGGATTGCTCCACTTACGCTTGATCCTTACCTTATAATGCTGAGTTTTTAGCAAGGAGGCATCAAGTATAATTTATTGAGTCTTTGGTATGAATCGATCGAGTATTGAACCCCGGTCTCCCGGTCCATTAGCCACTAACCGGTCTCCCGGTCCATTAGCCACTAACCACTAAGCCAACGAGCCGATATTACAGTGATAAAATTTGTTAATAATTATTTATAACTATTTATACTGGGATTCATGCATACAACTACAAGTAATCCATAATAATATTTTCAAATTTGAAATCATATTTATTTTTGACATCAATTTTTTGAAGCTGTTTCTAAATTTTTGATTGTCTTTCAATCATTCCGCCTCACCGGATATAAAACACGCCGCACATATAAGGCATGCCGCACCTATAAGGCACGCCTCACCTATAAGGCACGCCTCATCTATAAGGCGTTCACACTGCGCTTGCCTCACCGTTTGGGAAACATTTTCAAAAGTTATTACTTGGCAATTATGACACGGTATATTTTGAAGTTATATTTATTGAAACAATGGTAAATTTTGGAAATTGAAATTGAAGAAATACGTAAAATCTTTCTTTGTTTATTTAATAACATAATAAGTAACATTCTCTAAGGAATTCTTTTAAATCTTTGACTTCTAAAATTGTTTCTGTGTTTAAAATAAAACAATTTATTTTTATGGTTTTTAATCAACAAACTTGTAAAAAGTTTGACGTTCTGATGTATTTTTTCTATCTCATCTCTATATTATAAAATAGTAGATATATCCGCCTGATCTTAATGTCTTTTAGACTCCAAAATCCGCTTGACAGAATTGCTTGAACATTAGCATGTTGAGTGCTGATTTCTCAGTGAAGGTTTTAGGTGGGAGAGCAACTCGATCAGATCAAGGGAAAGGGGACACAAGGGGAGCAGAAGACCCCCATGAAAATTCAAATACGTGCAATTTCGATAAGATTTATGCTATATATATTACATACTAAGTAAGGGAGCTTTTCAGAATTTCAGCTCATTTTGTTAATTGTAGGGGGCGGATGGGGACAGAAGTCCCTCATAAAATTCAAATAAGTTCAATTTTGATCTCACACACACATGCACACACAAAACACACACACACGCACACACACACACACACACACACATATATATATATAATATTTATTATAACAAATACATGTTATAAGTTCACTACAAAACTTGAAATTTTGTTTCATCACGTATTGTGTCTTTCCATCTTCACTTGATAAGACACAATACGTGTTGAAAGAAAATTGCAAGTTTTGTAGTGAACTCATAACATGTATTTGTTATAATTTTAATAAATATTATTTTATCTCTACTTTCTGTAGAGCACTATTTTAATAATAGTATTTCTTGGTTATTGGAATTTTCTTCCATTGTACCAAACCTACACTTTGATATATATATATATATATATATATATATATATATATATATATATATATATATATATATATATATATATACTAGCTGAAATACCGGGCGTTGCCCAGGTATTTTAACTAGTCAAAACTAAAATTAGTCTTTCTGACGCATTTTTTTGTTTAAAGAGATGATTTATTTAAAATATATTAGACTCATTTCGTTAACGCTGACCGCTATATATAATCCTACAATTCTACCAACAACCACACCAAAAGTGTCTACTTGAGCAGGGTTGACCAACATACGGTTCTTTGACCTTTAATATGACCTTTTTTTTCATCGCATTTAATTTAAAAGGAAAATAAGAAAATTTCAATTTTGTTCATGTCTTGCGCCACAAACATCTGAAATGTATCATATGTGGCTCTTACAATAAGCAAGTTTGGTTAACCCTGTAACTAGAGAGTAGTGGTTAATACGCAAATATGACTGGCCATTAACTGCTTCTACCATCAATGAATGACCCACTACTATGATCCTGTGCCATATTAAAGCTGTTATATATATATATACTAGCCGTCTGACCCGGTTTCACTCGGGTATTGAATGCCTTTTGTTTAAATATTTATCAAATTTTGGGTATTTGGCGGTGCTAATACAACAATCGAACCAATAAGGTTAAAAAGATAGCCATAAGTAATGGTCTTGTCGATTTTCATCGGAATTGCTTGACAATCTTGCAAACGCCACTGCGTTTAGTACTTAGTAACCGTAGTGGCCAATGGGTTAGCCAGAGGGTGTTTTGGGCCCCAGGGGCCGCATTATTGATCGCATCGTAATGGGACCCTCTATATTGGGTGCGCTAAGAGGTAAGGATACTATGTGTAAAATTTGAGCAAAATCGAACAATGCGTCTAGGAGGAGTTTAATGGAAACAGACAGAAAGACAGAAAAACAGAAAAACAGAATGACAGAGACTACAACTTTATATAGGTAGAGATACAGGGTGCGATGTATAAATTGCCGTCTAAATTACGCAAAAAGGAAAATAACATTGACATCTCATTTTAAGAGATATATTTATCAAAATTACAAAATGATATGTTAAATAATATAGAGATATGCAGTTAGCTGTTATTGACTTGGGAATTGGGATCGGCGTTGCGAGGACAAATTCTGACTTATACTATATTCACTTTCACGTAAATACCCTTTAGAAAGGCATGAACTCATTTCTTTTTCATTTAGTATCAAAGCAGAACAGGTTTTAAAAACTTTGGTAGCAGGTATAACTTCGGGATTATGTTCTTTGTGTAAACAATGAAAAAAAGTTCCCATAAACATAGGCCCGGAAACGCTTGGTTTCTAAGTTATAGGCAATTCGTTGTACAAACGTCAATGGGATGCCTCATTAAAATATTCATTCTTAAAAACTAATTTTAACAAATCATTTCAGAGTATTATTGATTTCTAATAATTTCGTTTTATTTTAATCTATATTCAAAATAATCTCGTGGATATATTTTAAAAGAAAAATTGAAATAACTGTAATTTGTAATTTTCTTTATTTTTGAGTTTTTCTGTAGTTTATTATTGCTGATCACATCTACTCATTCCAATCTATTGGGATGAAGAACCAATCAAGGGCCCTCCACAGCTTACTAGCTTAAATACCACCCCATAGGACGGCTTTTAAGCTAGCTCCTGTAATAATTCTTATCTTTTCAAGCGCTTAATATTTCGGATCAAGAGCGTTGCAATCCACACAATTAGAAGCAGTCAGACGATTTGAAACTTGTCACATGTTCTACCTAGACGATTTAAAATATAGAAAAAACTTATTTTTTGTTCGGCTTATTTTTCTCTTTCCAACCTAGGTTCGAAATAAGGCATGGCCTCTCAAATACTGACCAGTGTCTTGCGTTCCTCAACTATTATTATAACGACAAAAAACATTTTGCTCGCTTTAACAACGTGTACCATTTGATGTGCGTTGTGGTCTAATGATTTTGAATGAGAACTCGGAGAGTCGAGATCGAATTCCAGTCGAGTCACTTAGGCACAAATAAACCTTCCCTCCCCAGTTATGGATTAAATAACAGGACATACTGTGTTCTTTAGCCTTGGTTGGCAACCAGTCTACCGCAGAAAGAAATGGCAACCTACTGCGGGAAAAATCTTCTGCCTCGCCAGTCATGTATCGAAAGGTACATGACCGCCCAAGTGTTTATCACGTGTGGTGCTCAACTGACTGACCATTTGACACCACGAAAAAACATGAATTTTATTGCAGGTATTTTCTTGTCTTCTCCAGATAAACACTGCCATCTGTATATCTTTGTTAGTGGTGTACGTTGGAATAACCCTAGGACAACTGAATGCTCAGTTATTGTGGTCTTGAGCCAATCTAGGTAGATTTTAATAAATTTCTACAAATATCTGTTCCGAAAATGGCTGTTCTGGAAGGCTTTTTATATTTCTGAAAATGTGAAAAGTTTGTGTAAATTCCTGTGTTCGGTTATGCTTTCAAGCCGACACTCAAAAGAGCTGGTAAGAATTTAATTTTGCTGTCAATAAATTACATCTTCTGCATCGTAATAACTCCTCTGCGCTTTGAGCAGATATTCCCATCTTACGAAATAGCTGAGAGAGACGTCTGCTTCGTTTTCAATGTAGCCGGCCCTATAATTTTGTTCAACGCTACATTTTAACAGTTTACTTACCAAAGCACATAATTAGACTTGCTATAACCTCCTGTCCAGTATTTAGTTTCCTTTCAGCTATTGATATAAGACCAGAGCTACACAGGCTACTAATACTGCTACTACTACTAATGATAATTTAATCGGTAGAAGACGAGGAAGAAAAAAAGGAAGAAGGAAAAGGAGAAAGAAAGGAAGAAGGAAAAGAAGAAAGAAAAACAAGATGAAGTGAAAGGAAGAAGAAAGAGAAGAAGAAGAAAAAAAGAATTAAAAATAGAAGACGGGAAATAAGAAGAAAAGGAGAAGAAATAAAGGAAAAAAAAGAAAAGAAGAAGGAAAAGGAGAAGGAGAAAACGTAAAAGAAAAAAAGAAGGAAAAGAAAAAGGAGAAGAAAGAAAAGAAGAAGGAGGAGGAAAAGAAGTAAAAGAAGAATAAGAAGGAATAGAAAGAAAAGAAGAAGAGAGAGAAAGAGGAAGAAGAAGGAAAAGATGAAGGAAAAAAGAAGTAGAAGAAGTAGAAGAAGAAGTGAGAGAAAGAGAAAATGAAAAAGAAGAAAAAAGAAATAGTAAAAGATGAAGAAGTAAAGAAGAAGAAGTAAAAGAAAAAGAAGAACAAGAAGGAGAAGAAGAAAGAGGAGGAAAAGAATAAAAAGGGAGGAAAAGAAGTAAAAGAAGAAGAAGGAAAAGAAGGAAAGAAGAAGAAAAATGAAAAAGAAGATGGAAAATAAGTAGTAGAAGATGATGATGATGAAGAAGGAGAAGAAGAAGAAAAAGAAAAAGAAGAAGAAAAGAAGGATGTGAAGAAGAAAATTGTATTAATAATTCTTTTTTTTATTATATGTGAATTGTCATGAATCATATCTTTAGCAGATTCTTTTTTACGAATACAACTTTCTCCTTCTCTTTTAAAAAAAAAAAAAAGAAAGAAAGAAAGAAAGCAATCAGGCAGAAGGAATGAAGGAAAAAAGGAAGAAAAGTAGAAAGTTTAAATCTTGTGTATGGCAGAAGGAGTTAAAGTGAGAGTCAAAGGGCAGACTTTGCTAAGAGTTACAAGCCGAAGAAATTGTGGAGAGCCATTATCGCCCAGACCTGAAGGGACGTGAAAGAAAGAACATTGTTACAACAAGAAATGTTTTTGCAGGGATTGATAGAAAATAATTGGGGATTGTCCATTCCCAAGTTCAAAATGCTCTTGCACATCACCGTTTTGTGAAATGCATCATTAGAATCGATAAGGACGCACACAGGAATCACAAAGACACACGTGTAAAGAGACATTAAAAGTATAAAGTTTTGAGGCAAATCTAGAAAATGTAGAAAAGTTTGCAAAAACAGGGAACACAATATCTTTCTGATAGCATAGATTCTGCAAAAGAGGTTGATAATTTACATCATGAAGAACTATTTGAACTGTTAGGGGAGCTTGATATATTTGTGGAGGATATTAGAGTAATCTATAACTTATGCTAGGGATAAACCGCCCGTATAGGGACTGAAAAGGAATTCAGTAAATACACACAAAAAAGTAGGGTAAAACAAATATTTGTCTGTCTATATTTCTGAGATGAGGTAATTATTTACACTATTTACATTGTTCGAACTCCGCAAGAACACATAGCCCAGTGCATAAAAGTGTTGGTTGAAGTAACTTGATTTTATCCAATGAGTTGTCAATTCAATATCAGGTCACAACAGAGGTGAACAACCCCCCCCCAAAAAAAACAAAAATAAAACAAAAAACAAAAATAAAACCAACAAAAAACAAAACACAAAAACATCAACAACAAAAACAAAACAAGACAAAAACAAATATAAAGATTTGGAGAGTTGAGTTAAAGGGTAATAACTGAAATTGAGATGTCCGGGAACTATAATAATCTACCCTGGTGGATTCTGTTCGAAATTCAAATCACCTGAAGAAGGCCAGAACGTACAACAACTGAAACGTCGCGAATATGACAAAAAAGGTGAGGTCAACAATTTGAACGATGCAAATAGTTTAAATAGGAATTTGTCTTCTTACTGGACTTATTCAACTTTTATAGTGAGGTTATTCTGAGAGTATTGGAAGTCTTACTGGTGGATAAAATCTTATGTCCCTGGGTATGACTATAAACTGCATCTGGCAGCAAGGCCTCTGATCAGGAGTTTTTGAGGAGCCTGGAATCATCTCTTAATTGCAGTTGTTCCCAGGTTTGAAATCTTATTGCCTTCTTCAAGTAATGTAGAGGAGTGTCTTCAGAATGAGAAGAATCAATAAGAGTCGATCTGAGATGTTATTCCAATGTGGCAGTGAATTTCTGTAAGTAGGAGTACTCATGATGTTATCCAAATGTAGCAGGCAATATCTAGTAGTAGCAACAGTCGACGTCGTCTCAATAGTAGTAGCAGAAGTAGTAGAAGTAAATGTTCTCAGCTTTTCGCCTTGAGAAGCAAACCGGGAATGAAAGCCCAGCAGATAAATAATCGTTTTCAAATATTTTGAACCTTTTCATTGGTCGACTTTTGCTTTCCTGCTGCCACTGATTATTTGCTGCCTATAAATTAATTCACCGCATTTATGTTGCCATACTCTTACATAGAAGTATCCAAAAATTCCAACAAGGTTCACCCTTACCCGAGCACCAGCTCTGGGTAAATAGTTAACCCCCAAACTGGGGTCAAAACACTATGAAAGTGTAAAAATAGGTTTTTATAGTAAAAATTTAAAAAATATTACAAGCAATACATTTAAAAACAATATATATTACCTGTAATTCATTTGACTCTCGAGCAAACCCCTTTTTACAAAAATACGTCAATGGTACTTGATCTACAGACTGATTTATTGAAAAGAAGACATATTCTATTCATACGAACCTATCCTAAAACATTTTGTCGGTTTTAAATAACACATTGAGGTAAAACAAAATCAACCAAACCAAGCTAAAGTCTTAATAACCTTAGTTATGCGGGTGACATAGTGTTAATGACAGACCTAGAAAGCAAAATATAGAAACGCCTATAGAGGATAGTAAAAGAAAGCTAGAAGAAAGGACTAAACACCAATTGTAAGAAGATAGAATGCATGGTTGCCAGCAAAAAGAAGCCAACATTCCGAATAACAAAGTGAAGACGCCCAAATGAAGCAAGTGCAACAATTCAAATATTTAGGAAGTGTTTTTAACAGAGGACAGAAAATGTGAAATCGAAATCCGAAAGTCCATTGGGGTGGCGAAAGATGACTTCAAAAAGCTAAGGAAAGTATTAAGAAACAGGAAAATCCAGTTACAAACAAAGAAAAGTGTTCTTAACTGTCATGTAATATCGGTCTTCCTATATGCCAGTGAATGTTGGACAATCTTCTCACGTATGAAGACTTCAGGCAACAGAAATGTGGTTTTGCAGAAGGATGAGAAAAACGGCCTAGAAAATTTGACACTCACAGGTCACATTGACATATTGAAAGCTTGGTTTGGTTTGGTTTGTTTTACGGCATATCAACAACAATGGGTTATTTAATGCCGGCACAATTTTTATTGCTGGCAATATTTTTATTAAAAAAATGTATTTCTATTTCTGGTAATGTTTTCTTTTTTCAAAAGTAATATTTTTATTTTTCAGAAATGTACTGCTGGCAATACTCGTTTTTCTTAAAAAATGTATTACTGGTAATTTAAAAAAAGAATGTATTGCTGGTAATCATATTCTTTTTACTAAAAGTGTATTGCTGGTTTAAAACATATTTTTACACTTTTATAGTCTTTTGACTCCAGTTTGGGGATAACTACTTGCCCATAGATGGGACCCTAACGGGTTAGGGTGGACATAGGAATTAAGACGTCCTCAAAACCTCCTGATCAGAGTCCTTGCTGTTGTATGTAGTTTATCGTCATACCCAGAGCGGCATAGAGGAATAGAGGAAAACAGCATATAGCCTCACTGGCGTGTTTGTCTAAATGGTTGGAGGAACAGGGTTTAGGAGTGATGACAAAAAGACAAAACTTACTCAGGAAATTGTGGAGAGACCTGATCACCTACACATGTGTGACAAGATAACTTAAAAGCAGCTTTGCAGAAATGCGTGAGTTTCGTAGATCCACATGTGTGTGTAATCACAACCATGTCAAATGACTCTCAAAAAGCGTCCCCGTCGTGGTAGCATGATACGACCACCATCAAAGATGAACTTATGAACATTGCTTATAAGCTCCCAACAGGCGTCTCATAGGGCAGAATAACACATTGCTTCGTTGTAGCTGCCCACCTGAACTAGCTTTGCTGTTTATTTGTGTATATATTCGTCTTTATTTTACACATCTAGTAATATGATCTTTGTTTTGACAAAAGGAGGATGTAATGATATTGCTTACTATTTCGTTCGGGATTCAAAGTTACGGTGCAAACAGCGCGACGTTAGATTGAATTGCGCAGCGGAGGAATATGTCGTCATACGCCGCTAGTGTGCTGAGAACAGAGTGGGTATATTCCGGGGTTTAGGCCATATTGGTCTTACACCATCAGAGAAGAGGAAATATATAAAAATGATCCAAAATAAGTTCCTGACTGCATTAGCCTGGATATGGCATTACCACAGGATGACATCAATTCAACAAAGACTGGTGGTATGGTGAGTTACTGCTGGGGCGCTCTGTGTTAGTAGTAATGATGCTTCGGCACCGAAATCATGCCTGAACCCAGAGTCATCATCTGATGAAGACTTTGTTGGAAGAAGAATTGCTGTGCAAGCAGCACTTATTGCATATTATTTGTATATGCACCCTTTGCGTAGTGAGAAGTCTTGTTAGGCAATTCTATTCTGTTTATGATTTCTTTTAGGTATGGTTGTAAACTTTTGACCAGCTAGTGTTTAGCCTAATTTCCCAGTACTCAAATGCTCCTATAAAATGCTAAAATAGTTTTTAATTTTTCCTTTTCTTTTTTCTATTTTTCGAAGCTCGACTCAAATAGGTGATTGAGTCTAACAACGCCAAAGGTATATTTTTTCTTCATTTTCATTGGCCTTAGGATATTGCCCAGCAGTTATATATATATATATATATATATATATATATATATATATATATATATATATATATTATATATATATATATATATGTAAGAGGCGATTACACGTTACACATTAAATGTTCGATCAAATTCCGTGGGAGCATTTTCAGAGAAATTAACCTTAAGACCCTTACGAACATTTCTATTGAGTTTTTCCTGCTCAAACCAATTCAGTTGAAAGCCTATCATTTACCATTGTGCACAGCTTTCCTCCAGGTTGAATGCTTTAGCGAGACTTCCCAATCATTTTTGCGTGATGGTGGCCTTCTTCAGTGCATTCTTGATGCAATCTTTATACCACAATTTTAGGTTTGTGTATTGGTCTCTTTCCTTCAGCCAAAATCAATTGCTTAGGTACCCTAACATTCCTCATCCTGATAACATGACCACTCCATTTCAAACCGGCGTTAAAGTACCAGAGACTCTGTATTGGTAGACTGACTGCAATCGTGGATATCAACGTTTCTCATGTACATTTGTCGACGGATACCCAATATGTGGCGGAGAAACCGTTGATGAAATCGCTTTAACCTTTTCATATATCTTCGGTAAGTTACGTCCAATATTCACGGCAATTCTCCAAAATGAACATCCAGTTTTTCGAGTGTCTACAATCTGACCTCCTCTCAATCTGACCTCCTCTCAAACTGGCCTCCTCTTAATCTGACCTCCTCTCAATCTGACCTCCTCTCAAACTGGCCTCTTCTCTAATTGAACAAAAGGAGCATGTCTGCACCTGCATGTCATGACACTTCTTTGCACTGTCCCTGAAATACTAAAGCTCAGACCCAGACATTTCACTGCTGTCAGTCACAGCATGACTCAAGACTGAAATTCACAATCCCTGCCATGCCTTTACTGTACTCAGGTCAAAAATCGACATCGTCCTACAGGATGATACAATTTCATTTTCTGTCAGTATATAATTATCTATCTACGAGTCAGTCATGAATCGACATACATGATACCACGCTT